>JAVBJF010000922.1:0-29069 GCA_033439095.1 Pseudococcus viburni
GTAACGACGTTCATTTTACTATATAAAGAGATATCATACGTTAGTTTTCTTCATTTTAAAAATGGCTTTCGTCATTGACTTTCAAGCATTTAAATCTCTTGATAACGAATTCATCATTAAAGAACTTGCAATTGTACGTATAGACGGCGATAGCAATTTTAATGCAGTTTTTAAACCACCACAATCATACACAACACTTCCACCAGTTATGAAAAAACAAGTTGATTTTCTAACACGACATATTCATGGGTTGAAATGGGATTCAGGAACCATTGATTTTCACGACATTGCCGAATCAATTCGTGAAGAGTTAATTCATAATGCACGAGTCATCTTCGTTAAAGGTTTAGAACGAAGTAAATTCATCCGCAATTTTCTTAGTAACAATGTTAGAGTAGAAAATCTAGACGACTACATGGGGTCATACAAAGGATTCGGAGGTGATCAATGCTCTTGGCATTTGTGGAATTGCAACAGATGTAGTTTGTCTAAAGCAAAAGATTTTAAACTCTGGCTGATCTATCATGGTTTCTTCCATTTGTAAATAAGTTGTACATAACTATTTTTCTTCAGTTATTTTCCCAGTTTTAAAAAATTAAAATAAAAAAAATAAAAAAATAAAAAAAATTATTTTTAAAATATTTTTCTAAGTTTTAAAATATTTTTTTACTTTAGGGAGAGGCTTCACCTATCCAGTGCGGCAAGACGCGATTTTTTTCGTCTAAATAAATCGCGTCTTGCCACACCGGATAGGTGGAGCCACTCCCTTAGATACTAGGTAGTTTTATTCCGCCCGTGGAGTGCTGGCTCTCCACGAGCGGGTAGTATATTGTGCACTTGGGTACCCGCGTGTCCCCAAGTGCCCCATATACTACTGCTGTTCTCTGAGAAGAAAAATCGCTTTTCAAAACCATACGCGAAAAAGACCATCCAGTCTGACGATACGAACGCAAAATTAAGAAAGAAATAATGAAAAAAATAACCTCATGGCGTTTCCATCTCTCGATCTTGGTCTTCGACGGCCTTCGGCAAATCAACGTTAAAGATTCGACAATTGCCATGCCATCGCCGCCAACCGAGCGCACGCAGTTAACATTTTATTAAATCGTCAGCCCAAATCGAGCTTCGTCGATTAGCGCGAGCGTGTAAAGTTCGGAAATTGCTATTCAGAATTAATCCGAGCCGAAGTCGGTACGAGGCGAAAGGCAGGGTCGATGGCGATGGCGCGGCGCGGGCATCGTACAATGCAACATTGGTACACAGTAATAAATCAAGTCGAGGGAGCAATCATGCCCGTGTAAAAGGGGTTCAATCATCCCCTTATGGAGTGCTGTCAGCCGATCACGCCTCTCTAATGACGCCTCTCTTGAAACAGCTCTTTCTTTCTCTCTCTTCGCAGCCGCAGCGTACATCAGCACTCTCTCGATGTAGTACAAATATTGTAGTACGCCGTTGCCCCACCGCCCCCCCCATTGGGGACCCCGCTCCCCCCCGAAACGAGGCACTAGCATTTTATATACTTTTACGCGATATCGAAAGGTGATTGAAGGGTAGGAGAGGATGGGTGAAGGGGGAGGGGGGCATCGAGGCATATACACTTTACACTTCACTGTTTCCGTTTGATTTTCACGCCATTGTTTTTTTTTCAGCCTACCCCCCTACCCCCATCAAGTTTTCTACCTGCTGCCCCCTTTTGTTCATTCGATCGTTCGGTCGTTAATTAATTTGCTTTTTTCTCCGCGTCGTTTGGTGTCGATTTTGTACAATACGCGAGAGAACGCGAATGTGGCGAGGGGTGGCAGGAGGGACGCACTTTTCCAACAATTATTTACTGTCGTTTTAGTTATGAGTTTTCATTTCTGATGATTTATTTTTTTTCTCCTCTCGTCGACCCGGCTGGTCCTTTTTTTTTCAGCGTAGATTTTCGAAGGTAAGGGGAACAGAAAACGCAGGCTGTAAATACAGACGTGAAAATCGACGAGATTCCATTACACCGCACGTTCTTTTGCCGAACCTGCGGTGGGCTTTTCATTTTCTCTCTCAAATACGTTCAGATGTGGGATTTTTTTCTCTTTTTGGGAATGCAAATTGATGATGAAGCATCCCTCTTTGTACTAATGGCGATGATTTCAATAAGAGGAATATCTACTGTGTGACGGGGGCCTTTATACCGTTAATGCGCCAGCTATCACGGCAGATTCATTTGATGGCGAGTAATTCGTCCTAATGGGCTGAAATATTACGAGTGCAACGCTGCGAGATGCCGATGCAGGAATTTGCGCAATGTGTACATATTTTTTAGTCGATGGTGTTGAGATTTTGGTGGAGGGATGCGAAAAAAATTAGGGTGAAGCTGTTGCTTGCTTTCTCAGCGATCACTTAATGATCTAATCAGCAGCTCATTTGTGCGTAATGATGGATTATGGTATTTTTTGGTCAGAACGGGGTTTCGTTTTGTTAAAATTTGATTCAAATGTAAAGAAATATTGTGTGACATAAAATACTCATGTGGAGTTTGAAAATAGGAATAGGAGTGTGAAATTGAGCAAGATGTGTTCTCTCTTAATTTGAATCAGTCAAAACTGCCAAAATTGACTGATGAAATAGAGAAAATCAAGTCACGGATTAATCAGTCAAATTCCACTGATTCTCCTGTTAATCAGTGACATTTTACTGCCAATCAGTGAAAAATTACCGGTTCAAATAGTGAATTTTGATTATTGAATCAGTAAAAATTAATTGACTGATTTCAATCAGTCAAGATTTACTGATTTCAATCAGTGAATTTTCATTATTGAATCAGTAAATTTTTTCACTGATTCCTACAATGACTCAATTTTGTCGATTTAAATCAGTTAGTTTTGATTGATTCAAATTAAGAGAGTATTCAATTTCTAATATTCTCATTATTTTTTTGATTTTTACTCTTCAAATATTGCAATGAAACCGTAATGAAGCGAAAAAGGTATCGTGGATTGGGGGAGGGGGAGGGAAATCGCCCAACTCCTGATTTAGAATTTTTTTAAAAATCTTATTTTATCTATTCCATAAAAATAAAAAAATTAATAATCAAGTCAGAGCAAAACGGAGGCGAAAATTTTTGAAAAAAAATTATTTATGTATCTGTGGAAGCTGAAATTTTACCATTTTTCCTACAATAATTTTCAAGAGGATTAAACCCCTGAACCTCTGATACTCCCCTAAAAACGTCTTATGCAATGAAATAATAATAGGCAATGGTTTGATGAGAATTTCGATAATATTTATTCCAAATGTGCCCAGAATCGAATTGAACGGAGGACACAGACTCTCCCTCTATATTGCAAATTGCGTTTTTTGTTGCAAAAATCAGAATAAATTTGATTTTAGTCAGAAATTTTCAAATTTTGCCTTTTTATCCCATGATCTATTTTTGGTTCATCCCCAGATACCTAAGAGTTGCCTACTTCAAGATAGGTAGGTATCAATTAGGATTTTCAATGTTCCTGACAAAGATTGAAGAATTTTTGAATAGATATTACTGCTGAATTTTCAAAAGAAAAAAGTTGAAAAAATTTAAAATGGTATTTTTGTCACAAGTGTCATGATTTTTCGAAAAATCTTGGTCTCCGCCGCTCAATCCTATTACTCTCTCATTTATAAATCAGTGAAAATTATTGAAAATCACTGAAAAACAGTCAGAATTGTAGCACGGTAATAAATCAGTGAAAAATTTCACTAAAAGCAAACAGTGAAAAATTGCTGGAAAATCAGTGAAAATTCACTGGAAAACCAGTAAAATTCCTGAACTTTGCTGAAAAATCATTGAAATTGTTTGAAAAATCAGCGAAAATTCGCTGATAATCAAAGAATTTTGCAGATTTTCCCTGTGCTGCAATTCTGACTATTTATCAGTGACTTTTCATTGATTCTAAATGAGAGAGTACTTCATTCAAAATTTAAGTTTAAAAAAAATATGATTTCTGGTAATTTTTTTAGTAGATATTCTCTCTCTAGTAATAAATAACAAAATATATAAATATCGATAATAAATGGCTTGATTCAAATTTTACCCCAACTTTTTGATGAAAACTTGATGAAATGGAGAGAAAAAAACGTTACAAATTTTTCACATTATTGATCATAGCTCTGAATTATTTTCAAAGCTGAAATTTTATTTTTCATTACCTAGTTTAATGAAATTCAAAAATTGGCATGGCATGAGGCATGGAAGGGTAGGCTAAAAATTTGAAATCATCTACACAAGTAGGAGTTTTCCAATTCAAAATCAAAACTAACAATAATACAAATTTTTTTTAATGTTGGAATTATCCTTCATTTTTAATTTAAAAAAAAAGAAAAAAAGCATTTTTTCCATCTCACCTCTTAAAAGTAGGAGTAGGGGTATACCTACATTTGAAAAAAAAGTAAAGAATATAATTCCAAATTTTTTCCACTTCTTTTTTATTGGTAGGTAAGGTATTGATGAATTTTTTTCAAAATTAATGAATTAAATTGCGAATTTTTCATCTCATTTATTTTTCGTTTCATTTTTATTGTGGTGATGAAATTTTCTAAAGAATTTGAGCTCATGTACAAAACATAAAATTATTTCAGGTGATTGGGAATTGGGAGGAGATGGAAATATCTTGCTGAAGGCCCTGGTGCAAAAATTCTGAAAAAATCTCGGATTTATATATTAGAAAAATCAGTTGGACACCTTGAAGATGTTTTTTTTTCTCAATTTTTCGACTCAGTTGCAAAATTCACTGAAATGGACGTGATTTTCTATGTACCTAATTCCGTCTTCTATTCCGATTTTATTTGCACTAGAAATAAAATTTTGTAATGTGAGCGGACAAGCTGCTGCTTGGCCTTTCATTTAGGGCCACCCTAAATTTATTCAATCATAAAATTGACTAAATCTACCCAGAGTAGGTAGATATACCTACTATATTTTGAATTATGAATTTTTGGTTTTAAATATATTTTTTTTTTTACCTATCTACACATATTTTGATCGATAAAAATTTCGGTGATCGGCGTTGAATGTTAACTATTCAATGTCATCAATCTGTACCCGGTTATATGAAAGTTCAGGAATCATAGCGGGTCACTTTTGGTTACTTTTCACGTCTACAAGGTCACTTTAGTTACTTTTTTACCCTCAAAAGTCACTTTTTCTACGCACTTCCGGGGAAAAATTCAAATTTTCACGTAGAAATTTTTATTTTTCAAAATTCTTCAAGAAAAAAATTAAAAAATAGATTTTTGCTAGTTTGTAGTTTTGACGACGCGACGGAATTTAATTAATGAAATTATTCACGTCTTTTCAGTTGATTTATCTTTGAAATGTTTGCAGAAAACTACAAAAAAATCCCCCCCCGCCAGAAAACTGTAAAAAAAATTTCCCCCGAAAAAATTGAATTTTTGGTTACGTTTTGGTCATTTTTTGATCACTTTTTGCTCAAAAAAAATTACTGAAAGTTACTTTTTTCTTCAAAAATTTCGCTATGATGCCTGAAAGTTCTAATTTGCAAATTTTTTATTCTTCAAAATCATTATAATTTTCTCAAATTGGAACCCAAAGTTACAGTAAGTATATAAAGTTATTTAAGGGTATGCTCTAGTTTGTTTTCAGTGAAAAATTTAGGATCGTGATAAGTACCTTGATGACTGACGAATAAAATATTCTGTAGTTGTGATATGTGCTTTAGAGAAACTTTATATTTTGAGGTATTTTGAGATATTTTCAAAAATTTTCTTTCATTTTTAGAAAAACAGAATTTAAAAAAAAATTGGACGTAGAATTTTGTTGTTTGCCTAATTTTTTTCCGAAAATTTATTTTTTTAGCAAAGATGGAAGAGAAATTTTGAAAATATCTCAAAATGCCTCAAAAAATAATGTTGTTCCAAAGCACATATTAAATTTTCAGAATATTTTATTCAATAATGCTTAAGATATCAGGATCCTAAATTTTTCCACTGATAACAAGCGAGGGCATAATTATATAATTAGGTAAATCCTTTGAAACATCATTGCAAAATTATCAATTTGATTGAGGCGAGAAAACAAGCAAAGAAATATCATAAGTGAGACTTTTTTAAATTTCATATATTTATCTCAACTGATGACGCCTGAAGTTAATTTACCTATAATTTTTGCAAGTTTGGAAATTGAGAAAAATCCGTTTGAAAATCT
Source organism: Pseudococcus viburni (assembly GCA_033439095.1). NCBI lineage: Eukaryota > Metazoa > Arthropoda > Insecta > Hemiptera > Pseudococcidae > Pseudococcus > Pseudococcus viburni. The sequence continues at coordinate 6,182 of JAVBJF010000922.1, forward strand.
GATAACAATTACTTACACCATGAGTGTGAATAAATCAGAATCAAGACCTTTTTAAAAATTTGGGTGGGACTCAATTTCATAATATCGAAATCAATAATACTATTTTTGAAAAAAATAATTTCAGGCCTACAATTAGGAATTTAAAAGAGGAAAATTTTCAAATAAAACGCACGTCAGATACCTATTCCTAAGTACAACACATGACACTTTTCGTTGTGGATTCCTCCGAAAGAAAAGTAAAGATTACATCAATAGAGCTGATTAGTACGATACTACGAAAATTCGGGACATTATGTCCTAGGGGTACTCAAAATTGTAAAATAATTTTTAAATCACTTTTTTTGCAATGAATATCCTTTTTTTATTCACCACAGCAACATCCCATTATTTAAAAATATCATAATATTTCAGGAAGTTGAAAAAAATATCTCCTCAGTCCCTCTTTCATTGAATCAGATTGCTACTTTTTATCATTCGTTTCCTTTTTTTGAAACAGATGCACTATTGAACTCAAAATTTTGAAAAAATTGAAAAAATTGAAATATTTTCCCTGATTTTTAACATTTTTATGAAAAAAAAACATTGTAAAAATGATGGCTAGGTAAATATTTAGGTTTGATACTGGAACACGAGTTTAGACTAAACCCTTTTTATCTGATATGTGATTTTTTCGTCACCCACTGATAACTCCTGTGACATCATTTCACTTCTTATTTTAGGTATCTATATTTATATGCTATCTCATGGTGTCTACTGGCAAAAAAAACAAGAAAACCCCAAAAACAGCCAGAATTTCACTTCAGTGGCAAGAAAACCAGAAAATAGCAAGAATCTTCAACATTTTCCTCTTCCCTTGAATTTTTCAATTTCGGCATTTGAAGCCGGAAAAATAGCCAGAAAAATCCAGAAAATAGCAATTTTTTCTCCAGATCCAGTAAACACCATACGTAAATTGAAAAAATTACTTACTATTGGCCAATCTATCCCGCCACGCGTTCGGATTACTGACCAAACCCTGAAGCCCTGGCCAGTATATCGGCGACCTCGACGTAAAATCAGCCAACATATGGGTCGGATGCTTGGTACCGTTGTGATGCTGGAAATACGACGCCATTCCGGCCGCTGCGGCCATCCCAGCTGCCGTCATACTGGTAAATGTTCGATGCAGTGCCGCAGGCCTGGACAGTATATGATCGATTCCGTGCGGATTGCCGGTTCCGGTATTGGATTTCATCTCTGTCATAGAATGTAACGCCGCCAGCGGCGGGCTGGTCGACGACATATCCAGAAAATTATTGAATACCGGATTTATCATGTTAGATTGCGAGGATTTACTCGAATCCTGAGAGTCCGTAGACTCGCTCTGGATATCCGTACAAGAAGCCGTGATTGGAAGCACGAAATGAGGGAACTTGGTGAAATCAATTTTGACGGTTTTCCCGATCGCCTTGTTTTCCGCGTTGGAAAAATCTTGCTTCGGAGCTGGTTCAGGTGTGATGCCACACGACGAGGTAAGATGCCTAGATCCTGGACAGATCTGGCCGGATACGAAGTCGTCGTGTATCCAATAAATTCGTACAGCAGTCAGTTGTGAAAAAAAACGAAACCGAAATCGCGAAAACTTCGTCAAGTGCACGTCATTTTGCTCGGAAAAAAGCCAGAAAAAACGAAAAAAATAATAAAACAAACGAAAACACTTCTTAAAATCGTAAAATCACCAAAATATAAATCTCTCTGGAATATTCGCGACTCCTTATCGATTACTTTATCAAACTAAGAGAGAATTTTTCGAGATAAAAAACATAAAAAATTACGAAAAATACGTTTAGACGATTTTTTTGCTGAGCCAGCAGCCAGCCGGGCATGCAGGTATCGCGATAGCGTTTTTATCGTCTAGAAAATAAAATCGCTGCGCTCTATTTACTCGTCATCATTTTTGAGCCATCTTTCAACGCGCCACACACGATAATAAAGGTATCTTTTACACCTCGTGTTCGACTCACCGGGATTACCAGAGCACATCGCTGGCTCCGCCTTTGCAACGGCGCCATTGGCTGCAGCGTAGACCGCGCCTTTCTCGCGCCGAGTCTATAGGAAAGCAGCCAGCAGCTGTTAATCAATTACTACTCAACTGAACTTGATTTTAATGCTTTGTTATGATGTTGTTGGAGTTTAGAAGTGATTTTCGCCGCTGTTAGTATTGATGTCCCGACAAATGAACCTATCATTTTAACCGTGTACCCGCCGTAGAGTCCCCCTTTGCAACCCCCTCGCGACGCCCCGCAACGTCCCATTGACGTCGACGACGACGTAGCCCCCTGCTTCGTCGATTTTCCCAAGTATATAGATGTAGATGTACGTGCCATGGTATTATAGTATATGACGACGTACCTTATATATTTTTATATCCGTAGAATGGCGTGTGTTGTATGAAGAGATGATGATTATGGCGGCGGTAGTAGTGGTTGTGGTGCTGGTACCCCCTAAGGGGGGTTCCCTGTCGTTTGATGGCCACGTTGGCCTTTTTGTGTTGGTATCGTTGCTCCCTATGCTGATTTATCTCGATTTACTCAAAAGGTCGTGCTTTTTTCAAAAATCCCCCAAAAAAACTCCCATTTACCCTTGAAAAATTCTTTAATATTACCAGAGTGTCTACCGGTCGTGAAAATCGCGAAGAAGTCGCGAATTTTTCCGAAATTACTTGATTTTTTTCCGCCTTGATACAACACAGAAAAAGTAAAAAAATTTCACCCTTTTGAACATTTTTTCTAAAAATTTCGCTCTCGGTTCGCTCGGGCAGTAACTATTCAGTATTCATCTTCTTTAACGCATAGAATAACTCACTTTTAGAAAATTTTTGTAAAAATTGTATTTTTTAAAAATTAAAAACGTATTTTCTTCCGCGTATTATGAATTTTTTTCGGTAAGAAATTTGATCTCGGAGGGAGGGGGTTGTCAAATGGAAAGGTAGATACTAGATACCGTGGAAAAAAGTTGTGAAAAAGTCGCTAAATTTTATTTTGAAAAATCGGTAACTTATAGACACCCTGATTACGTTTTTTTGAATTGAATGTGTTTGTTAAAATTCCAGATGTATAGATTTTTTTTTGGAGGGGGAGTACTGGCGTACAGACTCAGGCATGCCACAGAGTCACCTTTTTTAGAGACTTGTCCCCTATTTTCAGGGTTGGTCACTAAAAGTCCCTTTTTTGGCCAAAAGTCACTATTAGTCCGTTTTTTCACTCTAAAGTCACTTTTTTCATTCAAACGGCCTTCCGCTCTTGCATAAAATTTAAAAAATACTAGTTTATTTTTTAGAACTCGTAATTTTTAGATGCAGAATATTACGATTTTTTTCAGTGAAAACTTATTTATAAAAAAAGTTTATTCCTTTTTTCAGTTATTTGAAGCATATTTTTAAACTCGTAGCTTCAATTAAAGATTTATTAAAGGTAAAATGCCCTAATCTCGACCGCTTTCTAATTTCGGCCACCAGCCGATTTCGGTCGCTATAGCCGCAATCTACCGGTGAAAAAAATTTTCATGCTCCTTTTTCACAGATAAACAATTTGAGACCAAAATGACAATCCTACAGGCAAAACTAGCGGAGAAAATTGAAAAAAACGAAGTAGCATAGTAGTACAGTCGTTTTAGGTTTTGACCCCAAAAAAATTAGCAGAAAGGGGAAGTTTCGTAGTAGGGTATGTATTTTAAGATTCCTGAACTTCCCTAAAATTGGTGCATAATTTAGTCCTCCTTTTGGGGAGTAAGGGAGTTCAAATTTTGTTTTTTCGTCGATAACTTTCGAAATTACGCACTAATGAAAAAATAGTTGAAACAAAAGTTGTAGAGCATTGAAAAACGAACAATTTTGTCATTTACCATTTTCTATCAAGATGTCATGGGGAGGAGCTAGGGCCTTCAGAAAAAAATCAATTTTGAAAATTTTCCATTACCTTAAATAATTACCAATAATCGGGTTAATCGAGTTTTAGGAGCGTTTTTTTTTACATCCTATTACTAAGTAGAATAAGAAAAATGTACAACCGACCCCTCATCTCAAAGTGGGGGGGGGGGCTGGTGGTCGAAATAAGGAACCCAAAATTTTTCGAATTCCCTCAGAAAAAAAAATAACAAAAAATGATCATATCGGCTCAGAATTTTAGGGGGTGGTGGAGGAACGATCAATGTATTTTTTAACCCATTTCTGACGTTTTCACCTCCATAAGTCTTTGATTCGTTGAAGTTTGAAAAAAAGTAGTCGAAATATGTCACCCTTACCCTTGATGAAAAATTTTTTCAGAAAAAAAGTATTTTCAGCACTACTGCAGAGAGAAATACAGTTTGAGTTATGATTTTTTTTGGGGGGGGGGGGGTATTTGTTCATGAAAAAAAAAATGAAAAATTGGTCACTTTTTTCGAAAAATAGTTCACTTTTTGCCTCATAAAAAGTCACTGAAGTCACTATTTTCCCCCAAAATCTGTGTGGCATGCCTGACAGACTCTAAACTTTTGAGGGGAGGGGTTACTCGGAAAAGTCATGCAAAAAGTCATGCCTAAAGGTCAAGCCAAGTCAAGCTTCTTGCTCAACAAATTTCGTTAGACACCCTGATCTAGCGGTACATTAAAAGAATTAAACTTTTGAAGACCTTTTTTCGCAAAAATTTTCGCCCTCGCTTCGCTCGGGCTCAATGCATTTATATTTCCGTAAAATAATTTATATTTTTCACCCGTATTGATTTTTTTTATTAAGGTATTGATACAAACTAAAAAATTGCAGGGGGATTGCGTAAATTTATAAATTTAAGGCATGTGTTTCTCATGGGGGGGGGGTAAAGAAATTTTTGAATTTCTAGCCCGAAAAAATGTGAATTTTTATTCGCTTGATTTGGTAGACAGCTAGACACCCTGACATAATTTTTTTCATTTTTCAAAACTTAATTTTGGGTTGGAATACTTAGTTTTTCCTTTTCATTTGAAATTTTTTCTGGAGGTAATGAATTCAAATTTTCAAATTTTTGTGGTGAGGGGGAGTTGGGTGGGTTCAAAAATTTTCAGTATTGAATTTGAATCTTTTTTTTTTGGCCCGGAGAGGAGCATCTAAAGATCTTGTAAAAAGTATCTAGTGATTTTGAGGAAAAAAAATCGTTACGACCCCATGCTTTTTATATCATTCTTACGCAAAATTTCGGAATGTACGTACATCAAGTGAAAAACCCCTCCCCCCCTGGTTTAAAAATATCATAGTATGGAAAAATTCGAAAAATGAGTCTGGAAAACCTGGAAAAGTCAGGGAAAATCATTTTTGAAATATAGTGGATACCCTGCCTAATTTCTTAGCGTTTTCGGGATATTATGTTCAGTCAGTGGCCACCTTGTTCTTTTAGTTGTGCAGCATTTTCAGTGATTGACAATTTTGATCATCTAGGCCTAATATAATTTATCAATATTTTCAATCAGTGGACATCATGTCCTCAATTTTTTCGGCATTTTTGAGAATTTTACATTTTCACCTGATTTGTGTCCAATTGTCCATTCATTTTTTATAATTTTCAGGACATCGTGTCCAATCATAATTTTTTTGGTGTTTTTGAGATTTTTAAATTTTTACCATGACTGATTGGTCAAAAAACGGTAATTTTGGTTTTTCTCCGGTTCTACTGCAGGACATTTCTACATCAAAATTTAACTAAATATAGCTCATGTTTACCTATCCGGTCGCAATAAATAGATATGTATGGTAAAAATTTCAGCTCAATCGGTTTATGCTTTCGGTCGAGTTTTCTCGTTACATAAATTTGGAAAGATTTTAAAAAGAGAAAAAAGAACCATCAAAGAAATTCTGGTGGAAATTTTTTATTAAAATATATGGTACTTAGTTCGCTAAAAATTGACCAATGTTTGGTTTTATTACTAACTCACACGAATTTTTGAGAAATTTTGTAATAAAATCCTATGTGTATTACCTATTTACTTATATCAACTATCTAATCCATAATTTTGTTTTTTTTGTTTCAGGTACGTTATGATTTTTCATTCTTATACCTTTATACCTATAGAATAGAAGGTATCTAGGATCTATTAGAAACGAGTAAGTCATTTTTTATGAATGCTGTTGGAAAAATATCAGTATTTTTACTGTATAATGATGTTTTATTACTTTGGGAAATGCTTTCCAACTTTAGGCAATTTTTTGATTTTTTCGCCCAGATTTGAGGTAAAATAATTGAGGATATGGGAGAGATCTAAATGATGAAAAGGAACAATAGTCAGATATGTTTGCTTCAAAGAGAGATACTTGGATATGGTAACAAAAAAGTGTATAGAAAAAACATTTAAACTATTTTTGATCGCAACTGATTCTCTAATACATATTGGTACCTTACCGATCTTGAAGAAGAGGTGAGGCTTCTCAAAGAATGATCGAACTCAATTTTTATTAATTCAAGTCAAAAAATTATTTCGAAAACATGTACTTAGGTATTTTTACTGAAAGGCAATTTTTAATTTTTCAAAAATTTTGTAAAAAAATTGGCATGATTTATATTCTACGAATTCGAAAATAGATATTGACGTGTGTTATGGTCACCGATCAAAATCGCAGAATTTCAATTTTTCCTCGATTCAAACTCCCTTTCCACATTTAGTTCAATCATTATGAATTTTTTTCACCGAATTCAGATTTTATCGCCTCTAAAACCTTTGTCTAGGTACATATATGAAAAGAAATGCTAGATTTATCTCAATCTATAAATAATTATAGAAAGTTTTAATTTTAGGGCTCAATTATAAACGCCCGCCCATTCTGGGGAAAAGCAGGGAGTGGGGTCAATCGACTGTGCTCGGTTTGTGCTCTCATGTGCTGGCATTATTTTTGTGCTCACTCCTGTCCCCTGAAAATGAATGTAGGTCAGGGCGGGGCGTCATAAATGGTGCCCTGCCCATTTAAGGTTGAGGGGGGTGGGACTTACGTCAATCGATTGCGCTGACACTTTTTTCGTTTGTGCTCCCTCCCTTGGAGAAATGTGCGAGACGTCTGAAATGCTTCCTGAAAACCCTAGAAAATGAATCAGGATAAAAATAATAACAGTACCATTCGTTCGTGCTGCTCACGGAGAAGTTTGTGCATTTTTTTTTGTTTCGAAGTATATCACATATTGACCCCTTCTGTGATTTTTTGCTGATGTACTATACCTGGGCGGGTCGTAGAAATGATGCCCCGCCCATAGAAGAGAGGAAGCACAAACTGTAATATTAGCACAAACTGAACCCAATCAATTGACTCCACTCCCACACCCCTCTCTTTAATAGGCGGGGCATCATTTCTGATGCTCCGCCCATAGAAGGGGGTGAGCACAAACAAATAACGCCAGCTCTTTCACCATAAGCGCACCCTGAAATTATTTGAGGGAGGGGCTCAGAATCCGGAAAAAATGGGAGGGGGTGAAATTTCAATGAAATAATTCTGCAACTTGTTATTTCAGCGGCGCTGGCGTAGTCACAATATTTTCAGTAGGTTGATAATTCATAAACGGATTTGAGCCAAGAAAAATTAAAAAATTACGGAATTTCAGTCATTTTTCACTGATTTTTTTTAGTCAAAATTATTGATTTTTTCTGACAAACTGGGAATCGATTGAGAATTCAGTGATTTTTGACTGAAAAAAATCAGTGAAAAATCAGCAATTTTTAAAATAGAAGCATTAAAATACTGTCTGAGCGAAGCGAGGGCAATTTTTTTTTGAAAAATCATGTTTTAAGAGCAAAAAATCACATTCTTTCACATTTTTGTTGTTTAAAATTTCTTGTCCGAGCTCAAGAGGCTTGAGCCTCCCCCCTCAAGTGCGCTCATGTCTTCCACCATCATTCCTCCTCCTCGAATAGGCGGGGCATCATTTTTGATGCCTTGCCCATGGAAGGGAGAGGGCACAAAAAAGTGTCAGCACATGAGAACACAAACCGAGCACAATCGATTAACCCCACTCCCACCTCCTCCCTTGAATGGGCGGGGCGTCTGAAATGAAACCGAATTGTAGCGATTTTAATGAATCTTCCGGAATTTCAAATGAACCCTTAAAAACATTATTTTGTCCTCGTTCACCCGCAAAATATTTCCATTAGCCATAATAATAAATGGATCTCTGATGTTAATAAAAAAGCGGGAAAAAAATCGAAATTTTCTTTACTCTTCAGCACAATAATGATAATAATGCAAAAAATAGCTTGGTCAAAAATCCAGTCAAGGAGGGGAGGGGTTCTTGTAACTAATTTTCTTAATTTTGAAAATGTTTGAAAAATATTCCAGTGTATACGTTACTAAATTAGTTGATTCGAATAAGCGAAGATGGCAAATTTTCAAGAGAATGCCATTAAAAGCTACGATTTTACCGTTTCCTCAACATTTTTGATTCCAAGAAAGGGAAAAGTCTAGTTCATATCGTCTCTAGATGCAAATAATTAAAAGTTTTTAAAACAGTAAACTATTCCATTATTTTATTTTTTAGAAAATTTCAAAATTTTCAGCCATCGTTTGGACGAATCAAGGCGTCTACTAGCAAGAAAAACCAAAAATTAGCAATAAAATTTCACCTTTGTATTTAGCTAAAAAATGAAAAAATTGGAAAAATTTTCAGTATTTTAATCTTCCTTGAATTATTTTTTAAATTAAAAATTATGAAAAGAACGAGCTCTTTTCGGGGAAAATTTAAAGCAAAAAAATGGTATGAAAATGGCAAGAATTTTCATTTTTAGATCCATTAGACACCTTTCAGTTGATGGAAGTTCCCAGTCGAAAACCTAAAATCCTTATCACCAGTTCTTACTTTGAAAAGTGATTTTAGACTTTTTTCTCAGCTTTCTAATCCTAAAAATTTGGTTCAATATTGCACTGCTTATTCTTATTCATATGAGCGTCAAGTCATAAAAAAATCACTGCATTAATTGGCATCAGAACTTCAATTTCTGAGAGAAGTGAGATCTCTGAACAGTGTTGAAATACCATTGACAATATACATATTTTGAAATTTTGAATTTCATCTTCTGTTGTATTCCCCCCCTTCCAAATCCACCAAGCCAGTTTTTTTGATTTTTAGAGCCTCCATTAGTCGGCCTAGACAATTTTCATGTAAAAAATCTCAAATTCTCGAAAAAAAGGAAAGCAGAAGAAACCCATGCACGAGCGATATTTCTAAATTTGAAAATTAGCTCCGCTGTCGAGAAACTTTACCACTTTCGCACCCTCGCATTCGAGCGCGACATAGCAAGAGGGGCAGAGCGCGGCGGCATTCCGACGTAAATAAAAAGATATAGCCGAGGTTTTTACCAAAGTAACAGGATTTTTAAATGGAGCTATTTTTCTTGCCACTGTTTCACTGATAACAATACAAAACACATATAAGTATTATATTGGTCGACTGGGGCTTGCGGCGCGGCGCGGGGCTTCGAAATAAGGCGAATATGCGGGGGACGAGGCACGGTGCTGTGGCGGCGTCGGATTTTATACTATACAACGAAGTTATACCGCAGATAAGGGGGTCGCGTAAATACGAAAAAAGCGATAAATGTCTTGCTTGCCGCCATTTTGTACTCAATCAAGCTGACAAAGTTAACCTACACGCGAAATCTGGTAACTTTGCATTTACTGCTTCGCTGAACTTTAATCTTATTTACATTGTAAACAAGGCAGGTTTATTTGAGACGACGAACGAGATAACAGAGACGAGAGGAAAAAAATTTCCAAGGTGGATGACTATGAAGATGAGCAGAATATGGTTCTGGCTTCCGGCGACGATGATGGGCCTAGACGTTTATTAAAAATTACGCCGTATAAATTGGTAACCATTGCGTCGAGAAGAGCTCTTAATAAATTACCTTCGTACGTTTAGTTTGCGAGATACACATATTCAACTTTTAAAGCTCATCACTTTGCGAATATGTTATTAAATTGCGGTATAACAACTTCTAATAAGATGTTTACTGCCGTAACAGTCCGCGCGCCGAATAGGCTTTAAGCATATATATTTCGCGAGCTTATACCCCAGAAAGTTGAAAGTTTGGTACTGGGCGCGTAGATGTGGCAATTTCGCACGCCGGAGCTTTCGTTATGACGAGTCGCTTTTAAATTATTTCGTCGTTTATTTTAATGATCCTCGAAGTTGAAATTTTTCAAGTTTCGAGAACTCGAATTTCTCGCATGCCTGTTTTTCGGCGCTGGCTCAGCATGGATGCTCTTGGGAAATTATTTCTGTATTTTTTTCATCCGGGTAGTCATTACGTATGGTAGGCCAAAAAAATATCTAGTTTGGTACCTATTTGTGGGCTAGATGTAGGGATTTATAATAATATAGACGTGCAACGATAAAGTATTATTTTGAAAAGATTCGTTTGGTAGTTTTTATGTATCGAACGTGTTAGCACATCGTTTATTTTCTATTCCCATCACCATATTATACTTACAGTTAGTTATACAAACGAAGGGAAATTATTCCTGTATAAATGTAGTATCTACGTATAATCTTTCGATACGTTTATCATCGTCCATTTATATGAGTGAGAACATTATGACATAAAGCCTATATTCAAATACGTCTCATACGATTAATGGAGCATATAAGCATGCTAATCCGTAGCAATTGCATGGGGGATCAAATGGTGGCAATAATTATTGAGATGTGTGCTCCTGCTAGGTAAATATTACATGGAACCATATCGCACTTTTGGCTTATACATCTGATAATTGAATTCGATTTGTATTATCGAAAAATTTGAATGATGCAGAGCATTCTTACAATATGTAATTTGTTTTCACAAGGGAACCTTTAAAACCAGTCTTCGACGATCGAGCTGAAATTTAGCTCACTGAAAGAACATGCTATCTGCATCTCTGAATCAAATTTTCAGCTGCTAAAGTTGGTTTCTTGATTTTTGGCAAATTTTTGAAAATGACAGAAATAACCTATTGATGTAAAATGAATTTTCATAACTGGCCAACCCTCGTCCTCCCAGTCGATTGGGGCCATTTTCGCGTTGAGGTGGAACCTTCAATAACATTTTTTTGAATTTTTTTTTACTGGGTTACCCATTCAAGTGTTAAAAAATAAATTTTTCAACCCGTGACCTGCCCTTTTCGGATTCGCGTGATGTATGTAAATTATTCGAGTCAAGTTGTCGAACTCGGGATGTAACCAAATTTTCAGCAGCTAAGTTGAAACGAGAGTGATAGTAGTCTGTAGTCGGCGTGAAAACCGTTTTGGAGCTTAAAAAACTTGGAAGAAATGTGGTGGTAAAAACGTGGATAAGAATTATCCACATATTTCATCACATATAAAAAAAAATCATTTCAGAGAAGGGTGAAAACGTGGATAAAATTTATCCACATATTTCACCACATGGAAAAAGTGTTTCCAGTGGTGGTAAAAACGTGGATAAAATTTATCCACATATTTCACCACATGGAAAAAGTGTTTCCAGTGGTGGTAAAAACGTGGATAAAATTTATCCACATATTTCACCACAAGGGAAAAGTGTTTCCAGTGGTGGTGAATACATGGATAATAATTATCCACATATTTCACCACATAAAAAAAATCATTTCGAAGAAGGGTGAAAACGTGGGTAAAATTTACCCACATATTTCACCACAAGGAAAAAGTGTTTCCAGTGGTGGTAAAAACGTGGATAAAATTTAGTCCATATATTTCACCACATGGAAAAAGTGTTTCCAGTGGTGGTAAAAACGTGGATAAAATTTATCCACATATTTCACCACAAGGGAAAAGTGTTTCCAGTTGTGGTGAAAACGTGGATAAGAATTATCCACATATTTCACCACATAAAAAAAAATCATTTCAGAGAAGGGTGAAAACGTGGATAAAATTTATCCACATATTTCACCACATGGAAAAAGTGTTTCCAGTTGTGGTAAAAACGTGGATAAAATTTATCCACATATTTCACCACAAGGAAAAAGTGTTTCCAGTGGTGGTAAAAACGTGGATAAAATTTATCCACATATTTCACCACAAGGGAAAAGTGTTTCCAGTGGTGGATATTTCACCACATAAAAAAAAAAATCATTCCAGAGAAGGGTGAAAACGTGGAAAAAATTTATCCACATATTTCACCACAAGGAAAAAGTGTTTCCAGTGGTGGTAAAAACGTGGGTAAAATTTAGTCCATATATTTCAAGAAATGGAAAAAGTGTTTCCAGTGGTGGTAAAAACCTGGATAAAATTTATCCACATATTTCACCACAAGGGAACAGTGTTTCCAGTGAGTGATATTTCACCACATAAAAAAAATCATTCCAGAGAAGGGTGAAAACGTGGATAAAATTTATCCACATATTTCACCACATGGAAATAGTGTTTCTAGTGGTGGTAAAAACGTGGATAAAATTTATCCACATATTTCACCACAAGGAAAAAGTGTTTCCAGTGGTGGTAAAAACGTGGATAAAATTTATCCACATATTTCACCACAAGGGAAAAGTGTTTCCAGTGGTGGTAAAAACGTGGATAAGAATTATCCACATATTTCACCACGTAAAAAAAATCATTTCGGAGAAGAGTGAAAACGTGGGTAAAATTTATCCACATATTTCACCACAAGGAAAAAGTGTTTCCAGTGGTGGTAAAAACGTGGATAAAATTTATCCACATATTTCACCACAAGGGAAAAGTGTTTCCAGTGATGGTAAAAACCTGGATAAAATTTATCCACATATTTCACCACAAGGGAACAGTGTTTCCAGTGGTGGATATTGCACCACATAAAAAAAAAATCATTCCAGAGAAGGGTGAAAACGTGGATAAAATTTATCCACATATTTCACCACATGGAAAAAGTGTTTCCAGTGGTGGTAAAAACGTGGGTAAAATTTAGTCCATATATTTCAAGAAATGGAAAAAGTGTTTCCAGTGGTGGTTATAACGTGGAAAAAATTTATCCACATATTTCACCACAAGGGAAAAGTGTTTCCAGTGGTGGATATTGCACCACATAAAAAAAAAATCATTCCAGAGAAGGGTGAAAACGTGGATAAAATTTATCCACATATTTCACCACATGGAAATAGTGTTTCTAGTGGTGGTAAAAACGTGGGTAAAATTTATCCACATATTTCACCACATGGAAAAAGTGTTTCCAGTGGTGGTAAAAACGTGGATAAAATTTATCCACATATTTCACCACAAGGGAAAAGTGTTTCCAGTGGTGGTAAAAACGTGGATAAGAATTATCCACATATTTCACCACAAGGAATAAGTGTTTCCAGTGGTAGAAAAAACGTGGATAAAATTTATCCACATATTTCACCACAAGGGAAAAGTGTTTCCAGTTGTGGTGAAACCGTGGATAAAATTTATCCACATATTTCACCACAACGAAAAAGTGTTTCCAGTTGTGGTAAAACCGTGGATAAATTTTATACACATATTTCACCACAAGGGAAAAGTGTTTCCAGTGGTGGTAAAAACGTGGATAAGAATTATCCACATATTTCACCACATAAAAAAAATCAATACAGAGAAGGGTGAAAACGTGGGTAAATTTTATCCACATATTTTACCACATGGAAAAAGTTTTTCCATTGGTGGTAAAAACGTGGATAAACGTGGATAAAATTTATCCACATATTTCATCACATGGAAAAAGTGTTTCCAGTGGTGGTAAAAACGTGGATAAAATTTATCCACATATTTCACCACAAGGGAAAAGTGTTTCCAGTTGTGGTGAAACCGTGGATAAAATTTATCCACATATTTCACCACAAGGAAAAAGTGTTTCCAGTTGTGGTAAAACCATGGATAAATTTTATACACATATTTCACCAAAAGGGAAAAGTGTTTCCAGTTGTGGTGAAAACGTGGATAAGAATTATCCACATACTTCACCACATAAAAAAAAATCATTTCAGAGAAGGGTGAAAACGTGGATAAAATTTATCCACATATTTCACCACAAGGGAAAAGTGTTTCCAGTTGTGGTGAAACCGTGGATAAAATTTATCCACATATTTCACCACAAGGGAAAAGTGTTTCCAGTGGTGGTAAAAACGTGGATAAGAATTATCCACATATTTCACCACATAAAAAAAATCATTTCAGAGAAGGGTGAAAACGTGGGTAAATTTTATCCACATATTTTACCACATGGAAAAAGTTTTTCCATTGGTGGTAAAAACGTGGATAAACGTGGATAAAATTTATCCACATATTTCATCACATGGAAAAAGTGTTTCCAGTGGTGGTAAAAACGTGGATAAAATTTATCCACATATTTCACCACAAGGGAAAAGTGTTTCCAGTGGTGGTGAATACATGGATAATAATTATCCACATATTTCACCACATAAAAAATCATTTCGGAGAAGGGTGAAAACGTGGGTAAAATTTATCCACATATTTCACCACATGGAAAAAGTGTTTCCAGTGGTGGTAAAAACGTGGATAAAATTTATCCACATATTTCACCACATGGAAAAAGTGTTTCCAGTGGTGGTAAAAACGTGGATAAAATTTATCCACATATTTCACCACAAGGGAAAAGTGTTTCCAGTGGTGGTGAATACATGGATAATAATTATCCACATATTTCACCACATAAAAAAAATCATTTCGGAGAAGGGTGAAAACGTGGGTAAAATTTACCCACATATTTCACCACATGGAAAAAGTGTTTCCAGTTGTGGTAAAAACGTGGATAAAATTTATCCACATATTTCACCACAAGGAATAAGTGTTTCCAGTGATGGTAAAAATGTGGATAAACGTGGATAAAATTTATCCACATATTTCACCACATGGAAAAAGTGTTTCCAGGGGTGGTAAAAACGTGGATAAAAATTATCCACATATTTCACCACAAAAAAAAATCATTTCCGAGAAGAGTGAAAACGTGGGTAAAATTTATCCACATATTTCACCACAAGGAATAAGTGTTTCCAGTGGTGGTAAAAACGTGGATAAAATTTATCCACATATTTCACCACAAGGAATAAGTGTTTCCAGTGGTGGTAAAAACGTGGATAAAATTTATCCACATATTTCACCACAAGGGAAAAGTGTTTCCAGTGGTAGAAAAAACGTGGATAAAATTTATCCACATATTTCACCACGGGGAAAAGTGTTTCCAGTTGTGGTGAAACCGTGGATAAAATTTATCCACATATTTCACCACAAGGAAAAAGTGTTTCCAGTTGTGGTAAAACCGTGGATAAAATTTATCCACATATTTCACCACAAGGGAAAAGTGTTTCCAGTGGTGGTAAAAACGTGGATAAAATTTATCCACATATTTCACCACATGGAAAAAGTGTTTCCAGTGGTGGTAAAAACGTGGATAAAATTTATCCACATATTTCACCACAAGGAAAAAGTGTTTCCAGTTGTGGTAAAACCGTGGATAATTTTTATACACATATTTCACCACAAGGGAAAAGTGTTTCCAGTTGTGGTGAAAACGTGGATAAGAATTATCCACATATTTCACCACGTAAAAGAATCATTTCAGATAAGGGTGAAAACGTGGGTAAAATTTATCCACATATTTCGCCACATGGAAAAATTGTTTTCAGTGGTGGTAAAAACGTGGATAAGAATTATCCACATATTTCACCGAGAGATCAGTGAAAAATCATTAATTTTTAAAAGAGAAGGATTAAAATACTGCCCGAGCGAAGCGAGAGCGAAAATTGTTTGAAAAATCATGTTTCAAGAGCAAAAAAATTCACTTTTTTCACATTTTTGCCATAAAAAAATCTCCTGCCCGAGCTGGGGGGGAGAGGGGTGCCCGAGGTCCCTGAGCCCCCCTTGGGTGCGCTTATGGTTGTAAAGGTTTACTCGTTGGAAGGTAGCTCGATGTTTTCTTCGCAGATTTAAGAGAAAGTAAGAACTTCAAACCTGGAAGAAGCATACTCAGGGTGTCTACAGGTTGCGAAAATCGCGAAAAAGTCGCAAATTTTTCCCAGATTACTTGAATTTTTTTTTCGCTTTATACCTACAAAACAAAAAAAGTGAAGTAATTTTAGCTTTTTGAATAGTTTTTCTAAAACATTTCGCCCTCGCTTCGCTTGGACTCATCAATTTTACATAAATCATTCTCGTATAAACTTTCTTCCCTTCTATTCCAGACAATTGATTATTTTTAAGAGGAAAAAATGTGTCCTTTTGGGTTACTTATTCGCGATCATAATTGGAATTTTCCTAAAAATTTCGCTTTTTTTGGATAAGAGAGCATCGCAGTGTCCATTCGCTGAAAAATCTGGAAAATTGAAGAATTTTGGAATTCTTACTGAGATTTGTTTAAAATTCAGAAGGAGAAATCATTTGGAAATATGTTTCTTTTTTGCTTTTTTGATAATAAATTCTTCAACAAAAATTTCATCCTTGCTTCGCTCGGGCCAAATAATCACATCATTACCTATTGGTAATTTGCTAATGCTTCAGACTTCCCATGAATTTTTTTTGTAATAAATAAATTTCATCTAGTTGTGTGTTGGGGGGGGGGGGGTGTCAAATTTCAGTTTTTCGTAGAAAGATTAAAAAAATTGAAGAAATTATTTTTCCTAATTACCCTTAAAAAACTTGGTGAAAGTTAAACGTGAAGCCCAGTGGTATTTTTAATTTTAGGTAAACGATTGGACAGGTGTAAGGGTCAAGTCAGGTGGTTCCAATTTTCACAGGTTTTTTTGAAGGGGAGGAAGGGGGGATTCCTTCATTCAAATTTTGAAGAAAGCTGTAAAACGAACTTTCTAGGGGTTTTTAAAGCTCAAAAATTGAGAAGCTGGGGTTTTCGAGATGTCTAACAAGTCATGGAAGTCGTGAAAAGGTGACGAAACTTGCGAAATCTTACCAAAAATCATTGAAAATCGCCGATTTGTCCCAAATTTCTGTGTTGAAACCTTTTTGTATGCATTTTTAAATCTTTTTTTGGACCTGTTTAAAACTGGAAAGACAAAAGTTCAAAATTTTTGCATTTTTGAATTTTTGAAAATTGAAATTTTTCAGAAATTTAGCCAGGGAATTAGGGGGGGCGATCGTCCTTCCATTGAGTTTTTATCAAAATATTTTTAAAATAAATTTTTGCTTTTGGAAGATACGTAATGGGTCTTCATTTCCATAAAATATCTCTGCATTTTGAAACATCGTATCATTTTTCGATTTTTTTTTTCACTCAAAACTTCCATTTTTCTGATTTTACATCTCCATTGTAGTCGCTTTAAAGTGTTTTGTTACCCCTTCCATTTTGAGAAAATCCTGGTAATCTCCTTCAGCAAAGTTCTACATGACGATATATTTTTTAAATGTTTACTCGTTTTACGAATTTTTGTACTATTTTGAATAGGTTTCATCAATTTGACCCCGAACTGAATTACTCGAATGATTCATTGGATCGTAAATTCGCATTTTTTATGCTAAAAATTGCAATGTGCAGTAATATTGGTGGACATACTTAAAAGTTAAAGGAACCAATCAAAGAAATCAATAATTCGAAATAATTTTGAAAAATATTGAGCAGAATTGGTTCAATCCAACCCAAAAAATACGAAAATTTTGTCGGGAAAAAAGAAAAAGTAATATTCAAAGTTCAAAACTAGAATAATTTTTTTCCTGTTCTTATCCCTCTCATTCAAAAAATAGTCTTCGACGCGTTCAAAACCTCCAAACTTGAAATCTCCTGATCTCCCGCATTTTTCGACACTTCGTCTATTCGTCAATATCCAGTATTCGTATTAACGCTACCAGGCTCGTCGGCGACATGCAGTCTAGTCTTAAAGGTATACCTTTCCAGGTACCAGATTACACGAATTGAAAGGAGCAAAAAAGAAGAATTTCTATTCAATACGAGCCTATTGATATGTGTATTGGCTGATAACAAAAACTCCATACAGTATCAATTTCACTCGAATATACGAAAAAGTCAACAATAGCCTCGACCTTGCCGCGTTCACGTTGATCTAATTCTGTTCGAAGGAAAAAATCGTCCCGGCCCCTCTTCGTGGTACTTTTTTTTTGCTCTATCTTTGTACCTACTCGTAGGAAACTTTCAAAAATACAGGATATAGTCACGCTTCGAATGATCCTATTACCTATTCAAGGTGCGGTGAGACGAGGGATGCCAAATGGTCGAGGAATTTTTCAAGCATAATAATACTCGTATCGCGTGTGCGTGAGGTACGCTTTCAATCATTCGTATACGAATTATATTTCTGGGATTCCGCCTAAAAGGAAAGTTTTACCGAGTACGAGGCGTGTGATGGTTAATTAGCGAAAATGGTAAATCGTCGTTGATTCTTTCTCCTCCCGGTCGCCGCAGAATCCTTACGAGAAAAGTTTACGTTGGTTGCTGCGTGTGGAAAATTTGTCCATTATCGCGCGAGAGAGAGAAAGATACCGGGCAGCGGAAATCTCGCAACGCGAAACTGGAAATAAATTTAATTAAGTTTGGAAAACACATACACAAACGGTCCCGTATAATTTATAAGCTCGTATTAAACAAAACGAAAATTTCGGCTCGTTAGGTCCGGCGTAATTATTAAATTATAGTCGAAGTCGAATCGCAAGGCGTCTGCGTCTGTTCCAAAACGTTGACCACACAATGGAAAAGATACACTTGTGGAAACCGTCTCTCTGGGTTTCTTTCTCGCAGCTCCCGCCGTCGTCCGCACGTTCGTACGTATTTTCGCAACTATACGTTAAATTGTTTATTTTGTTAAAGTTCGCGCCCTAGCCGAAGCCGCGCCGGTGGTCTCCCTCGTCTGTGCCTCTCTCGCCGCCGATCATGCTAAAAACTACGTACGAGCGGAGTCGCTCGCGTTGAATAATATTTTGCCTAACTCGAGGCTACACGTTGCTTTTCCTTTTTTGGGGAAAGAAAACCGCATAAGAGCGTATGCGTATGTGTACGTTTGTGTAGTCCGGCTGAATCTTGGCTAAGTCTGGAATCTGACTTTGGGGGGAGTTTGTTGTGAAGGTTTCAGCTAGATGGACTTCGAAGGAGAAATATTTTTTTGGGGGTGATTTTTGTTCAGAAATTATTTTTAACTTGAATTCTTGATGGGATTTTTTGCAATTTTTAGTCGTGAGAATGAGAAATTATATTGAATTGTGCCAAAAGAGGCTGATTTTTTATTCCCAGTTCAACTTTCTAAAATTTGCGGGAATAATTAGAAGGGGTTGTGTCCATTTTTGAGTCTTTTCAGTTTGAATTTCAAAAAAATTTAAAAATTTTATTTTTGTGGAGAAAAAAAAAGAGTAGAAGGGGGGGGAAACCAGGGAATTTTATGAAAATTGGCGATAAAGAAAAAATTGACGAAGATTTTAATTTTATGTTTTAATTCTTTGGATCTGGGAAAAGAAAAATCAGAAAATAGTAAAAATTTTTCTCCTTAGTAGTAAAGATGTTAATCATTTTACCGAAAAAAAAAAATAAAAAAAAAAAATTTAAAAAACCCATTTTTTTTTTTTTTCCTTTTTTTTTGAATTTTTTAATAAAAAAAAAAAAAAGGGGGGTTTTTTTCTTTTTTTTAAAAAAAATTTGAAGTAAAAAAAAATGGGAGAAAATCCCAAAGGGAAAAATAAAAAAAAATAGCAAAAATTTTAAATTTTTTAGTTTCCAGTGTAGACATCAAATAATATTTTTCGAAGATTATTTTTTTTTTAAGTATTCGGGTGTTAAAAGTTTTCCCGGGCCCTTTTAAAAAGGGTGAAGGGCCCTTTCCCGGTATTTTCCGAAGCCCTTTTAATTGAGAAAAAGTCCTTTCCTTTTAAAAAATTTTGGGAGACTCACCCGCCAAAAGCTAAAAAAAAAATAACAAATATTTAAAAAAGGTCGTTTAGTGGCAATTTTGTGTGAGTTTGAAAGGGGAAAATTTTTGGTTGTGGGGGATGATGAAAGATGATACGGGTGCCGGAAAAAAGGGTTTAGGGTTTTGAAGGGGCCCTTTTTTCCAAAAAAATTTGCCTTTGGGTTTGCTCGGGCTCAGGAATTTTTCACAATTTTATTTTCAAAATAAATTTTGAAAAAAATTTTTCCCCTTTTCCCAGCCCAGGCAATTAATTTTTTTCAAATGGAAAAAAATTTTCCTTGTCTTTTTTCAAAGGAGGTAAAAGATCTCGGGTTGCAATTTTCAAAAAGTTTTGATTTTTTTGGGAAAAGGGAAAACAGGAACGGGTCCATAGATATTTGTTTTTGAAAGTCCCAAACAAAACACCCAAAAAAAAAACAAATTTTTCCTAATGAAGAAATTTTTAAAATTCTGGAGCCCCTTTTTTTTCAAAAAAAATTTTTGCCTTCGCTTCGTTTAGGCCAGTGAATTTACTTTTTTTTTTAAAATCATGGTAAAAAAATCCCCCTTTTCTTTTATCTTAAATAATGAAATATTTTGAAACAGAAAAAAAATTTTTCCCCCTAAAATGGTTTTGATTTTTTGTGGGGGGGAAAGGGGGGTACAATATTTAATTTTAAAAAAAGGGCATGCTTTAAAGTCCTTCCAAGGTCCTTCTAAAAAACCCTTTTTTTGGGGTTTTAGATTTTTTCAGGGAAAACCCCGGGATTCAAAAAAGGGGCATACCTACGTAGAGTAAATTTTAAAAGGAAGGTTTAGTTTTTGATTTTTAGGAAAGCGGAGGGGGGTGTTTGGGAAATACTTTTTTTACCCGAATATTTCAATATTTGCAAAGAAAAAGTGATAAAATTTTAACCTGACGAAAGGAAAATAAATTTTTTTTTAAAAAAGTGTATTCAATACTTGTCATTTTGAATCAGGAAAAGTCATTGATAAATAGTCAGAAATGCAGCACAGGGAAAAAACAGCAAAATTTTTGATTTTTAAAAAGAATTTTCGTAATTTTTTGAAGAAGTTCTTGTACAGTGTTAGGAAAAGCCAAATTTTTTGGTCCGGCCAAAAAACCCCCCCTATGCATAATGGTAATTACAATCCCTATCGAGTAAAATGAGGGCCCCCCCATTAAAAATTTGGGAAAAAAAAAATTTTTGCTTTGAAAAAGGCCACATTTATTAAAAACACCCAAAAAAAAACGATTTGAGGTTTTCTTTTTGGGGACTATTTCGCAAAAAAAAATTATCCCAAAAGGGACCCTTTTTTTTTTTAAAAATTTTGTTTTGAGCATGAGCTTGAACTAGAAAATAGACACTCTGAAGGGTTGGGAAAACCTTGTTTAAACTGCGGTTTTCCATTCGATTCCTCGTACATTTTTATACAATAAATGGCCAAAATCTCGGGTTTTTTCTTTCCCCCCCCCCCTTAAAACCCCAAGGATAGTTTTTAAAGAAAATTCACAAATAAACATAAATAATTATATAAAAAAAAATATGTTGGAAAAAAAAATTTTTTTGAAAATGAAAAATTTTAAAAAAAAATAGCTTTTTAAAAAAACTAACTAGGGGATTTAAATTTATTTTTTTAAATATCGCCAATTTTCGCCCCGAAAGTATGATTTTTTGAGCAAAAGGGCCCCAAGGAGCGAAAAGGGGCTCAAAACGGACATAAAAATTCCCTTTTTTGACAACCAAAAAAAAGTTTAAACCCTTTTTTTTTTCCTTTTTTCGAAATTTTTTAATGCAAAAACTCACGTTAATTTCAAGAATTTGGGGCTTTCTTTTGCGAAATATTGGCGATTTTCATTAAAAAAATTTGAAGGATTTTTCCCAGATAGAAAAAAAAATAGTCGAATTTAACCCCGAAAAATTGTGGGTTTACGACCAGAATCGTCGAAGATTACAATTTTTCCCTTATATTTGAACTTTACCCCCTTCTTCCCCCTCTAAATTTCTTTCTACATGTAACCCATTTAAATAATAAGGTTTATTTTTCAAATTCCCCCCCATTACTTCAAAAAAGGTATCATTAACCTTTTCCCAATTTTTTTACTTTTTCCAAAAAACTCAAATTTGGGTTTTTTTGAGATCTTAGGAAGAGATTGGGATTTTCAAGGTTCACAGGGAAATTTCATTCCAAGTTTGAAAAAAAAGATTAAGATTGGAAAAAATATCGAAAATTTTTAAAAATTGTGCCCCTTTAAAGGTTTCTTTAAAAAAAATCAAACTTCCTCTCCTTTCCCTCGACAAATAATTCCCCCTTCTAAGGGCCAAATTGATTCATCAGTCATTATTTTATACGAAATTCGTCCAAGAAAAGGAAAAATCCCGTATCTGTATTTTTCGTTTAAAATTTTTTATTCCCTGGGGTCCATCAAAAAATCTCTCCCTTCCGAATCAGTGAAAAAACACTGAATTTAAAAAGTCAGAATTTCAGCCAAAAGGGAAAAAACAGTGAAATTTTAATGATTTTTAGTGATTTTTCATGATTTTTTCAAAAAATTTCCCCGATTTTTCAGTGATTTTATAAATTCACTGAGTTTCAGTGAAATTTTTACGGGTTTTCCCGTGATTTTCTTTTACTGAAAAAAAATTTTTCAATTTTTTATTTTCCCCCTTTCCCCAATTCTGCTGTTTCTCAGTGATTTTTCGGGAATTTTTACTGATTTTATAAATTTAGAGAGAAGGGTATGGGAGGGTAAAGGGGTGAACGGCCCCCAAAACTCTTTTAAAAGAATTTTTAAAGGGCCAAAAATAAACCCATCAAAAAAATTTGGACAAAATTTTTAGAAACCCCCACCCCCCCCCCGGCCTCCGCCATTTTTTAAGGGAAAAAAAGTGGGATGGGGGTTTTTAATTTTTTTTACCCTGTTCCCCCACTTTAAAAAATTTTGAAATTTTTTTGGACCATATATTTTCCCAAATAAAAAATATGTTTTTTAAAAAAATTTCAAAACCGCTAATCCCAAAAAGTAGTGTTTAAAAAAAACAAAAAAAAAATCCTGTACGACCCATTAAAGAAATCCCAAAAAAAATGTCCTTTTTTTTT
>JAVBJF010000923.1:0-28989 GCA_033439095.1 Pseudococcus viburni
CCTTTTTTTTTTCCGGAATTGCAGTGAACAGGCATTGCATACGTGGATTGGTATTTGACTGGCAAACACTCCTACTTCTATCAAGCCACCGGTTTTAAAGTCGTCGTTGTGCTTGTAACTGAATACAATCATCAAGTTTCAATGAGGGCAATGAGGAGCTGGTATAGGCAGGTATGTGGTTTTACTGTATCAGTACCTACTTTTACTTACTAGTTTTACTTACCTATTAATTTTTTATGGTTGCATACAAAGTGTTTTTTTTTTTTTACAAATTATTCTGGCATGGATTAAAATATTACCTTCCTAAACATCAACATATATAATAAGGGCATTCTAGCAAAAAAGTGGAAAAAATTTAGAACAAAGGTTTTTTTGCGGGAATGTGTTCAGAAGGGTCCCAGTAGTTACCAAAAAAACCCCAAGAGCCCCAAGTGCGGGGGAAATTTTTTTTGGGGGTGAAACACCCCCCAAAAATGGGTTTTTCTACATTATTTCAAAATGTATCAATTTTGAATAAAATATAACCACAGATTTGAAATCTGCGTCAAATTTCCGATCTAATGATACCTAACACAACCCATTTCAAATGAAACATGAGCTCTTGAGGGGGGAATCAAAATTACCCATTTTTGAAAATCTCAGATTTTTCAAATTTAAGAGTTGAAATGTGCACCTAAATTATACTTTATCGTGCCTTAACGACTGTCCACGAGTACGTAAAGGATTACTGTATGTATTTTGACACAATCGCACCCATATGGGGAGGGGGCGTGCGTTCCCCGGAATTGTGGATCTTTGCCCCCCAATCAGGTATTTGGCTCATATCTGCTAAAATATGGGTTCTAGAGCATAAATGGGGTCTATAAAAGTTATTCTACGTCAAAGTTCCTATCAGATGACTTTTGAATGGTATTCAAAAATTCAAGGGGCTGGAGCTATAGTTGATTAAAGAGAGGGGATTTTCTCCAAAATCTGATATTTGGCCAAGTATATCTGCTAAAAATATCGATCTCAGTGCAAAAATGAGGTCTACGAAACTTAATCTACGTCAAATTTCCTACCAGATGACTTATGAATGATATGCTCAAACCAAGGGGGCTGGAGTTACAACTAACGAGTGAGAGGGGGTAGCTCAGTAGCAGATTGCAAATAAACATCGAATGATGATAGAGGGACAAAATTTGGTGTAGTGAAAAAGGATACCATTTCAAAATTTTTTTAGACCGGTAGGTCATCGCGAAACCCTATAGGAGGGGAGAAGGGGCTCCAAAGAGGGGGTCAGGCCCCCAATTTCAAAAATTGAGCTATAGGCTCATTCATGGTGTCATTTCCATATGATTGAATCCCACTAAGTTCAAAAATGTCATTACTTTCAAGATTTCAGGGAGATAAGTCCCTCAAATTGAAGATTCCTCAACTTGGGTATTCACATTTCCCCAATTTTTTTTTGAATTTTTTTTTTCAACTTAGGATATCGTGCTGATATTCCTACCAAATTTTTATTATGATTTTCGGCATTTACAGATATATAGATTACCATTCATATTGACCTTTTTTAAGATCCCATACCCCTAGTCTTCAGTGAATGAAAAGGGATTAAAGTTTCTGTTGCTGAATGTGAACCAACATTTCATTTTTTTTTTTTTTGTAAAAACTAACGATCATTTAATCATACACGAGATAATATTTATCGGTCGAAATTTTCAAGAAGATTTCTAACATGATAAATACAGCTCAAAAGGCACCCCATACACCACTTCTGGAGGGGCAAGGAGGTCATTTTTGACTACCATTTTACCCAGTTTTGACTACTTTGAAACCGTAATTAGTTATACAACATTTTTTGATCACGGTATATATCGATTTTATTGCCAAAATATTATCCCATGCGTTGGATAAGTTTCTGAGTTGAATCTGAAGAAATTCTCGAAAAACATTGCGCGCCCTGAACTTCAATGTAAATTTTCAATTAGGAGTGATATTTGAAACGGTTTGAAGGTGATATAATTTTGGTGAGTAAGGAGTGCACAGGTAGGGAAAGTTTGGTAATTTCTGTCCCTTGAATTTAAAAATTAATTTATTACATTCTTGAACTCAGCGGGATTCAATCATATGGAAATGACACCATGAATGAGCCTATAGCTCAATTTTGAAAATTGGGGGCCTGACCCCCTCTTTGGAGCCCCTTCTCCCCCTCCTATAGGGTTTCGCGATGACCTACCGGTCTAAAAAAATTTTGAAATGGTATCCTTTTTCACTACACCAAATTTTGTCCCTCTATCATCATTCGATGTTTATTTGCAATCTGCTACTGAGCTACCCCCTCTCACTCGTTAGTTGTAACTCCAGCCCCCTTGGGTTTGAGCATATCATTCATAAGTCATCTGGTAGGAAATTTGACGTAGATTAAGTTTCGTAGACCTCATTTTTGCACTGAGATCGATATTTTAGCAGATATACTTGGCCAAATATCAGATTTTTGGAGAAAATCCCCTCTCTTTAATCAACTATAGCTCCAGCCCCCTTGAATTTTTGAATACCATTCAAAAGTCATCTGATAGGAACTTTGACGTAGAATAACTTTTATAGACCCCATTTATGCTCTAGAACCCATATTTTAGCAGATATGAGCCAAATACCTGATTGGGGGGCAAAGATCCACAATTCCGGGGAACGCACGCCCCCTCCCCATATGGGTGCGATTGTGTCAAAATACATACAGTAATCCTTTACGTACTCGTGGACAGTCGTTAAGGCACGATAAAGTATAATTTAGGTGCACATTTCAACTCTTAAATTTGAAAAATCTGAGATTTTCAAAAATGGGTAATTTTGATTCCCCCCTCAAGAGCTCATGTTTCATTTGAAATGGGTTGTGTTAGGTATCATTAGATCGGAAATTTGACGCAGATTTCAAATCTGTGGTTATTTTTTATTCAAAATTGATACATTTTGAAATAATGTAGAAAAACCCATTTTTGGGGGGTGTTTCACCCCCCAAAAAAATTTCCCCCGCACTTGGGGCTCTTGGGGTTTTTTTGGTAACTACTGGGACCCTTCTGAACACATTCCCGCAAAAAAACCTTTGTTCTATATTTTTTCCACTTTCACCTCTTTTCAAGATCAATTTGCCCTTATTAAGTAATATATAGGTATTGGAATTTTGTTTGATTTGAAATTATTTTTAAAAATTGTTTATGCTTCAAAAATTTTTCAATAGATTGAGAAAAAACGTTGTACCTATTACAAAGTCGAAAAACTTCTGAGAGATTTCATCAAATGTAGGTACAGCATGGAAAAAAATCGAAAAACAAGTGTTCTGCTTTGATTAGTGTGTGGAGATAGTGTCGAAATACTGGTGAATACATGATTTGATTTTGTTACAGAGAGGCTCCAATACAACGCAAACAGCAGAACATTGGCCAAAACTAAATTCAGTTCCCAGATACAACGAGGTAGACGTCTACAATAATTATTAGTACATTTAAAAGAGTAAGCTGAATATTTTATTGGGAGTAGTTTCGCTAAAATTTGTTAGCAGTATGTATTCCAAGGATTTTTTCGGAATTACTCAAATTAATTGAAGTATCTTCACAAATAGTGTTGGGCGATTAATAATCGATTAATCAAAAATGTCGATTAATCGACAAAAATAATTGGAAAGATCGATTAATCGATTAATCGGTCTATTTCTAATTTATATTTCCAGTTTTTTCAATGGTGCTTCGACATTTTGTGGAAAAAAATTTTATTTAAAAAAATTAATCGTTTTGTGAAGACATTTCAATAATATGATGGCACACATGTGTCAAATTTAGGTCTAATTCGAATTAGACTGAATAAATGACTTTGTTTTGTATTTTTTCCACTATAAATACAATGAATTGAGCACAGCTCAAAAATATTCGATTAATCGATTAATAATCGATTATTTCAATAATCGAAATCCGATTAATCGATTGTTGAAATAATCGAGGGTCAATTAATCGATTATTGAAATAATCGATTATTCCCAACACTATTCACAAATGTTTCCTCCTCAGCTACCTATACCTCTCCTCCTCCCAGGGCAAAAACATGCAATCCATTTCTAACTGCTTATTCTATATGAAAATCTTCAATATTAGACACAGATACCTATTACCTATCTAAAATGACGAGGGTTCCAAATATGTTATGGAAAATGAAAATTATAATGAATAATAGTTGAGCGGAGGTGGTTCAAAAAATAATTTTTTGAGGAGAATCCTATAGTGACAGGTTTGATCAGACTTCTGCGTAACGTCGTGGATCGTGGAATGAGTTCCAGCATTCGGGTGTTTTCTAAGGCACAATATGGCTGACCAGCATACCCCCTTTTATAGCGCCCAAATCATTATCAATGTGATTTTGAAATTAGACGCACAGCTCTGTAGGTGCGTGATCTGTTAATAACTTCACATACACTGCCCTTATGCAAAGAACTAGTAGTAAACTAGTAGTAAACTAGTAGTAAACTAGTAGTTTTTCAAAAAACTAGTAGTAAACTAGTAGGTTTTTCAAAAAACTAGTAGTAAACTAGTAGTATTTTCAAAGAAACTAGTAGTTTTTTTAAAAGAACTACTAGTTTTTTAAAGCAACTAGTAGTTTTAAAAAAAAACTAGTAGTGAACTAGTAGTGTTTTCAAAAAAACTACTAGTTTTTTTCAAACTACTACTAGTTTTCTTAAAACTACTACTAGTTTTCATAGTGACTATAGTTCTTTAAAAAATAACTAGTAGTTTTTTCAAAAATACTACCTACTACTTTTTTCAAAGCAACTAGTATTTTTTTTTAATAGAATATGTTTTTTTCAAAATGACTAGGTAGTGGTCTTTATCAAAACCAAATATTACCAGTTTTATAGACTTGTCAACAAAACAATTTTGACAAATTAGTTTTATTCAAATAAATGTAATTTATGGTACATGTGAAAAACATCTACACATATTGATAAGTTAAAACCCTTATACCAAGAACTAGTAGTTTTTTTCGAAAAACTAGTAGTAAAACTAGTAGTTTTTCGAAAAAACTAGTAGTAAAATTAGTAGTTTTTCAAAAACTAGTAGTGAAAACTAGGTAGTAGTTTTTCGAAAAAAAACTACTCGTTTTTTCCAAACTACTGCTGGTTTTTTCCAAACTACTACTAGTTTTTTCAAAAAACTACATATTAATGTTACCAGTGATGGAAGGAACGGAAAACGCTGCCGCATTCTGAACATTCGATGTCATAATTTTACATATTTAAAAAATGTATTTCATATTCCCTCTCCACCCTAACCCGTCATCTCTCAGAAAAAAACTATTATCAAATTTACATCAATTTCAATATATTTTTTCTCTGAAGAGTAGCGAAAATCGAATTTTTCAAATTTCCTTGTATCCCTACCTCTCTGGCCACCCTTCATTCCGAAAAAATGCTAAATTCGCATTCTACGCTCTTGAAAAACATGGATTTCGATATATTATTCAAAAAAAATTTCAAAACTCAAAATTTGCAGGTTTTTCTCTCTGCTCACCTCACCCTTCATTTCTAAGAGAAAATTATTACTAAATTTGTATTCCCGACCACAAAAACATGAAGTCAAAAAATATTAGGGTACTTGGAAAAAAATCACATAATTCAAATTTTCACCCAAACTATTCATTTTCAAAGCCATAAAAACATTCCCAATCCTGCATTCTAAGCCTCGAACACATAGATTATGATATTACTCGAAAAATTTACAAAATTCAAATTTTGTATTATCCCCTCCAACCTTCCTCTTTTTTCCTCAACCCTTCCATCCTTAAGAAAAAAAATATTGTCAAATTCGTATTCTACGCCCTCGAAAAACGTAGATTTCGACATATTATACTCAAAAATTACAAAACTCGGTTTTTTATAGGTTTCACCCCTTCTTTACCTCCTTTTCACCCCAACCCTTAATCTCTAAGCAAAAAATATTGTCAAATTCGTATTCTACGCCCTCAAAAAACATAGATTTTGACATATTACTGCGAAACAAAATTGCAAAATCTCAATTTTTTCCAAGCCTCACCCCCTCCTTTACCTCCTTTTCACCCCCAACCCTTAACCCCTAACCAAAAAAATATTGTCAAAATTCGTATTCTAGTCGCCCTCAAAAAACATAGATTTTGACATATTACTCGAAAAAAATTGCAAAATCTCAATTTTTTCTAAGCCTCACCCCCTCATTTACCTCCTTTTCACCCCCAACCCTTAACCCCTAACCAAAAAATATTGTCAAATTCGTATTCTACGCCCTCGAAAACATAGATTTAGGCATATTGCTCGAAAATTTGCAAAATTTCAATTTTTGCAGGTTTTTGCTACCCTTTTTTCTTAAATTTTGAATTTTTGTGGCTCCAGCCCCCAAGGGGTGGGATAAAAATTTGCTAAATGTGCCCGAAAATTTTATAAAATTATAATGAACAAGAAAATCAAAAAAAAAATTCAATTTGATTAAAATTGAAGAAAAAAAATTTCCCAAGTTCATGTTTAAATACTACTTTTAGTGTAATGTCTTCAACCCAGCATGGTGGCGTGCTCTCTAGGATTTATATCCGCGGACAAATAGAGGAAATTCGGTATGCAGCGTTGCCATGCTGCGTCTCCACCAGTTATCAGCAAAACATTGTAATGTAAGTATTACACAGGTCGGCATTTTTAAACTTGAAATGCTATTTGAAGTTTAATGAGTGATTTTTATAACATTGTTTCATGCTGATCACGAAAAAAGCGTAGTGAAAAAATTCCATCACCCAAAGATTTCTCTTGTCGAATAGTTTTTCTATTTTTCTTATTTCTTAATAACTTTTGACACTTGGAGAGTCGATTTTCTGAAAAAAGGAAGGATTCTACGAAAAAAATGAATGATACATAAATTGTAGAAACGTAAAATTTTTCTTTCTGTAGCGTTCGATTAGTTTTTTCTTAGAAAGGCTTCGCCTTTCGAGATATTTTAGTTGTAAGTTCTAAGTTTAACTTATTTTTTGACTTGAAAATATCTCAAAAACCCTGAGGCTTCTAAGAAAAAACTAATTGCACTATGCAGAAAGGAAATTTACGCTCTACAATTATGTTCTATTCATTTTTTCGTTAGAATCCTTCTTTTTCAAAAAATCGACTTTAAATGTCACTAAGTTATCAAGAAATAAGAAAAAAGTAGAAAAACTATTCAACAAAAAATTCAAATTGTCAGAAATCGTTGGGCGATGGAATTTTTTTTTACTGCTTTTTTTGTGATACAGTGTGAAAAAAAATGTTATAAAAAATCATCATACAAACTTCAAATAGCTTTTGAAGTTTAAAAATGTCGACTGTGTAGTCTTGTTTTGGTGATAACTGGTGGTGTGATAGTATTAGCCCTAGCATGGCAACGCAGCATACCGAATTTCCTCTATTTGTCCGCGGATATAAATCCTAGCGGCGTGCTCCTCTAAACCAAGAACACCAGGTAAGTGAAGAAGTAAGAATAATGGTAAATACTAAAAAAAAACTACTAGTAAACTACTAGTAAACTACTAGTAAACTACTAGTAAACTACTAGTAAACTACTAGTAAACTACTAGTAAACTACTAGTAAACTACTAGCAAACTACTAGTAAACTACTTAAAAAAAAACTACTAGTAAACTACTAGTTTTTTCGGCAACTAGTTTTACTAGTGAAACCAAACTAGTAGTCAACTAGTAGTCAACTAGTAGTCAACTAGTAGTCAACTAGTAGTCAACTAGTAGTCAACTAGTAGTCAACTAGTAGTAAACTAGTAGTAAACTAGTAGTAAACTAGTAGTAAACTAGTGGTTAAACTACTAGTTTACTACTAGTTTACTACTAGTTTACTACTAGTTTACTACTAGTTTACTACTAGTTTGGTTCCACTAGTAAAACTACTTGCCGAAAAAACTAGTAGTTTACTAGTAGTTTACTAGTAGTTTTTTTTTAGTAGTTAACTACTAGTTCTTTGCATAAGGGTGACACTAACACCCACCCCCTGATTGTGCTCACTGATTTGCAGGGTTGGTAAGCCAGCCGAAAGCCTAAGCCGAAAGCCGAAAAAAAGCCGTAAAATCTTTGTTTGGAAAAGCCAGCTGAAAGCTTAAGCTATAATATTTGAAAAGTTAAAGCCAGCCAAAAGCTCTATTTTTTTCGGCTTAATTTTTTTTTTCAATTCTGAGTTTTTGTTTCTGTAAAAGTGAAATTCATATCAAATTTTTTAAAATTTGACAAAATTCAGGTTGGGAAAATTTACTGCATTGATGAAAATTTTTAAAAAAAGAATCAATTTTTAGCAAAATAATAAAAGTTTTGAAAAAAATCAATTTTTAGCAAAATATTTGAAAATTGAAGCGAAAAGCCAAAAGCCGTAAGCCGAAAGCCGAAAGCTGAAAGCCGAAGCCGAAGCTGTATTTTTTTTTGAAAGCCGAAAGCTGAAAGCCGAAGCCGTATTTTTTTTTGTGAGCCTAAGTCAGCCAGCCGCATTTTTTAATACGGCTTACCAACCCTGCTGATTTGGGACATCGGAATTTGGAAGTCTCTGGTCCGAGGGACGTGGGATTTGTTATCAAAATTCTTCTAAAATCTTCTTATTTTCTGTTATCTCAGTCTTCTCTCCATCTCTCACATCTTTTGATTTTTTTTTAAAATCAAGTTTTTTTATACTGAGCGTGTGTAATTACAAAGACTTTTATTTGTGGTGAGCTGATTTCAGCGTTGTGGGTAGATGTTATTGTTCATGCTTTCAACTAGAAAAATTTATTTTGATATTCCAAATTATATACTCTTACAGTTTGGGGAAAGTGAAAACAATTTTTTACTCTTAGCCAAAGTAAATCTTTAATAAAATGACAATTTTTTTTTTTTTTTTTTGACATGAAACAATTTTTCCCATTTTTGATAAAATTTTATCTATAGATTTTAATGGGCCTCAGTGTGATCTTGAAATCCAAAATTCCAAATATTATTTAATAAATACTTACATGAATTACCTCCTGTGCATGTCTTCATTTTCTCACAAATAATCTTTTCTCCCAAATGTTGTTTTTTCCAGCATAGATAAGTTTTGATATTTTTCAACAGCACAGGCCCATTTTTTTTTTTTTTGAAAAATCTTTTTTTTTAATGGGTTCGACCTTTGAACCGATTAGTATATTTTCTCCATATTTTCATTTCAGTTACAGCGTCTATTTGTTTTTGGAAAAGAATGTAGGTAAATTTAAAAAATTGCTCATTGTTAAAAAAAAATCAATCGAGGTAATTTTTTTGGCTCTCAAAGCTATTGGCACTTTGGTGTATTTCAGTAGTATGAAAAATTTTCAATTTCATCTGTCAGTTTTTTCCCCGGACCACCAAAGAAATTAAAAGTGAATAGTAGTAGGTACCTAACTTGATTATTGAAAAATTAATTTACCATTTCGGCTTGCAATCCTTGGTCCTGGCCATAGCGTTTCTTCTGTTTGAAACTAATACAAACCTCCAAAGAAAGTACAGTAATCCGATTCCATGCAAACTGAAGCAAGAAGAGAAAATGACTTTGTCGAAATGTATGCAAACACAAAACTAGCTTGTAAAGAACTTGGGATGGAAAACAAAATAATACGCTAGGTAACTGAAAGAAATGTGTATGAAACATTAGTTTTTATATTTATGCTTAAAATAGAAATTTTGTCAAATCTCACTTAAAAATTAACTTTTTCGTTGTCGATTTTTGGAGGTGGCCAACGAAAAATTCTCATGGTTATAAATCATTGCTTAACAAAATAAGATTATAGTAACGGCCTCATCGTCTCAAGAAAATAATAAAAAATTCACAAATAGAAATTCGTAATTTTTTCAATTTGAAAATAAATTATGGATATATATTTGATGTATTTTCGCTTTGTTTTTCGTCTTCCGATTGACCTTTATATTGTAGATTATCGGTTTTTTTTCTTAGATACCTAATTTTGCAAATAATACATGAAAATGGAAAAAATATTTTTCTCAAACTCTGCGATTTGCGTTTTTCAGCGATGAATATTTAGTAGAGACCTATTCATAAAGTTAATGTCGTTTTCAGTGCAACACGAGCTGTAAATTTTTTCTCTTAATTGAAAAATCATCGCTGGGTAGG
The DNA here is from genome assembly GCA_033439095.1 of Pseudococcus viburni. NCBI lineage: Eukaryota > Metazoa > Arthropoda > Insecta > Hemiptera > Pseudococcidae > Pseudococcus > Pseudococcus viburni. The sequence goes on from JAVBJF010000923.1 coordinate 10,135, forward strand.
CAATTGAGAAAGTTAATGGGTATTTGTTTTTTTACCTTTTAAAAACCATTTTGGGTCGCTAAAAAAAAACGTCCACTACAGACTAAATAAACAAAATTCCTAGTTAGCTTTTATGAATTTTTCACTACCAAATATTCGAAGAAAATAAACAAATTATTCAGACTTCTCGTCTATTTCAAACCAATTAAATACTTTAAAAACACGGTGACGAAGTTAAAAACTCGGGGTCCTGCTCACGAGTTGAACTTGAATCAGTTTGAACTTTAACATGAAAATGAAGTGTTGTACGATTTATAAAACTTTTTTCGAAGAATACCTAGCTATCTAGAATTTTTATAACTGGTGTGGAAAAAAAAAAGTAACCTATCTGAGTTCCATATTTGCAGAAAAATGAGTAAGTAGACAACAGTACATAGGGTGGAACCTATCCAATTATTCCCAGTAGTGATAAATAAATTACTAGATTTTCAGAAAAAAGCATAAAATTGGAATAGATATTTTCTTCCCCTTCCGGTAAAACCATGGCAATGGTTTCTACGATCCATTGGAATTGATGTACTTTCCAATGGGAGGAAAAAATATAGAAAAATAACCTTCAAGTTTGTCGCTTTTTACATCGGGATATTATGTACTACAATGGGAATAACCATGTTTGGAATAATGAACAAAAAATTTCGACAGAGAAGCAATCATAATAGCAGCTTTCTTAGGATCGAATATAATCATAGAAGTGCGATACCCGAAGTATATTCACAACAGATACAGCTGAAAGAGCTTTTATTCAAGATGGACGAAATGTTTCGGGTACCCAGACGAAGACGATATACGCGTAGAGTATGATCCATTAATGCAAGAAATCAGACAAAAAAAACTCATAACCTGGTGTTTTCTACGTATGCTTTGGATTTTCGTTGAGCGGAGTTTCGCATTTATCGGATTATATATGGATGGTAAAATTCCAAACTGCTATTTATCCCGCATGGTATCCTTGGAAGGAAGACGATTTGTATGCTGCCTCGATCACATATGCAATTCAATGGTGACATTCGACTTGTGTAAAATTTTGGAGTTTCTTTCTATTTCAAATATTCGCCATTTTGGTCGTCATCGAGTTCCTGAGACAATTTAAAAGACTTTGCACCGCGCTTTCCACGATTGACGAACGTGCCAAGAAACTGTTTGTAAAGAAGACATTCGGTGAAAATAGCGGAGGTCGATTGGAATAGTTTGAATTACATAAATCATAAAACATTCCAAAATTTACAATGAACCAAAAAAAATGATTTTCAATGAAATTTATCGTCAGAAAATAATATCTTGTATTTTACATCATCATCAGCTGATGAAGTAAGGAATATTTCCTCGTGAATGATACTTCACGTTTATATTGATAAGGGTAAGGTGCCCTAATTTCGACCACTTTTTTTTGAAACTTCCACCAATTGAAAACTATTTGATGTAGAAACCTTAAAAATACCTCGATCTATCCTTTACCACTCCTTAAAATTTTGAGTCGATAAGATAATTTTTTCTATTTTTAATGATTTTTTTTCTGAAGGAAGTCAAAATTCGATTTTGAAAATTTGGGTCCCTAATTTCGACCACCGATTGATTTCGTCAGCTATGAACGAAATCTACCGGATTTTTTTTCATGTGTCTCTTTCATAGATAAACAGTTTGGGACCAAAATCACAATTCTCCAGCCAAAACTTGCGGAGAAAATTGAAAATAAAATGAAATCGCATAAAAACAACGAGGTCACCTCAAAAAATTCGAACTTTCAAAAACGATAATTTCATCGAAATCTGACCCTAATTCACAATCAAAAAGAACAGAAATGTGGTAGACGTGATCAAAGAATACGCAGAAAAAATTTTCATCTATGCGATTTCGTTTTTTTAATTACCCATCTCCGCGAGTTTTAGCTGCAGGGTGGTCGGGTTGATCTTTTATTATTTGTCTGTGAAAAAGTGAAATGAGAAAAAAAAATTTCCCGGTAGAATACGTTTATAACAGACGAAATAGATGGGGTGGTCGAGATTAGGGAGTGGTCGAAATTAGGGCACCTTACCCATATACCTATTAATAATACAAGTGAGGTATCTCAACTCAAAGTAAAATTTTGATTTGAAACAAAAGGAAATCGAAAGTTCATCATAAAGGAACCCATGCTCATACAATAAATCCTAAAATTCCAATTGAAATTATAGCAAAAATTATATTTATTTTTCTAAAAATTTCTAATTTTCCACTTTCTTGATTTATAATTTGTGATATAATTCCAAATCCAGGATCCAAAATTTCAATTGCTAAAGTTCATTTCTCGAATTTTGGCGAATTTCTTAATTTAAAAAAAAATTACCTCATCGCCTTACAAAATATGAAAATTTGATCTAATCAATGAAAAAAAATAAATTTAGAATACAACCAATTTTTAATTTTCCGAATCGTTGGAAATGGTTTCAAAACGTTTTGGAGAGCTGAAGGCATATAAAAAAAGTGCACATGAATTTTAGAACCTAAAAATTCGGATTACCTATATTGATGATCTTGATCGATTAAAGCATACCTTTCTAAAATTCGTCACTTCGAGTTAAAATTCATGTTTTGCCGAAAATTTGCATGAAAAAAAATATAGATTTTGAACTCAAAGTTGAAGTTACGAATTTCGAAAATTGTGCTTAACCCGATCAAATAGGTCACCAATATGGGTAATTCGCGATATAGGTGCTGAAGATCATATGGATCATTGTTTTTATGGGCTAATCTTCAGTGCTGGAAAATTCAAAAAATTTCTGGAAGCTCCAAAACGTCTTGAAATAGCTTCCAATCGATTTGGTAGGTCAAAAATAGGGCATACATACCAAATTTTCAGCGTTGTTCGTTGATTATATATGTAGGTAAAATTGTCATAATTTGCAAAGCGACGGGGAGATGATGTTTGAATTTTAAAAATTCGCCAAAAATTCGAGAAATGGAATCAGGTACTTACCGGAAAGTTTGCAATGATTTTCTTAGGAATGATATACTTTCGATCTATTTTTGTTTTTGACGCCAAATTTTTCGCTGAGGGGATTGAAAAAAAAAAAAAAAATATTTTTTTTTCGAATTAATTACGAGTGTCTTTTTTTTACGCAGATTGTTCAATTTGTTTTAAATCGTGGTACACAATTCTTTTCTCCGTAGAGTTGCTACTCTCAAACGTAGTAACATTTGGGCTTGTTTTTTTTATAACGTATTACAAGTTAGTATCTAGTACCTACTTTACCTGCCTAAATAATTCCTAGGGGGCTTATCATTTTGTAGGATTGGTATCTCTTTCCATATTATCTTGTTTTTGCCTATTGCTGATTTAAATTTTTTATTTATTCTATTCTAAATTATAGATGACGAATTACGAGAGAAGTTTGACCATCATAGGCTTTTTTCGAGTTTTTAATGTCATGACCAATTTATTCAGTAGATGGCTTAATTGGAGAAAAATGCTTTCTGAAATTTGGTAAGATTTCAAGTAATTAATTTTTTAGCTAGGTATTACATATACTTACTTTCGAAAGATTTTTATTCAAGCGTTTAAACATCTCTCTGTTTGATATGTTAGAATGGAAAAACGTCACCAATACGATATTTCATGAGGTTAAAGTGGTACGGACCAGTCATTGTCTAATCGGAGGATGCTACTGATATTACATTTTTAACGAAAACGCCAATGCAGCAATATTTGGGCCTTCAAACTTTTTAAACGTCTTCGTACTTTACCTTTCGGAAGGAAATAAACTAGAGCTTCTTTATAACGCTATTTTAGCATAATTAGAAATAATAGTGAAATCCATCGAGAAAAACCTATTCTTCACTGATGAAATGTATTTATTTTATACAGGTCCAGAGGCCCACTAAAATTTACAACTCACTAATCCGATATAGACAAATTACGAAAATAATTTTAATAATTAGGTATTAAAAAATAAAATTTGTTTTACGATTTATGCAGAATATTTTTCCTACAACACATCGACGAACATATGGTTTCAACATTTTGAAAGATGATCCGAATAACTTAAAATTGTAGGATTCCTAGCTGTAAATAAATTTTGAACGGGGACTTGTAGGTAGCTCCCCTCCATTGAGCTAGTTTCCAAACAGCCGCAACCTGACCAGAATTTAAAAGATAAGGTTGAAAATGGCCTAAAATCTAACCGAACCAAGCTAGATTCAGTAAGATCAGAGCTGTGAGAACAATGAAATTTTGGTTCCCGTTCCCGTTCCCGTTCTCGTTCTTGTTCTTGTTCTTTAGATTTTTTGTTCTTTTTGGTTCTTAGTTCTCTATTTTTTTCACAGCCCTGGTTTAAATTAGTAAAAGAAGTACCTAATAAAACGTATACCTACAATATATTTGTCATTATCATTCATCACATTTAATTTTTTACGATTCACAGACAATTTATATCAGAATAAAAAATTTTAAAGCAAAGAACAAAAAAGAAAGAGGAAATTATCGTTCTCGTTCTCAAAATTTTTGGGGTTCTTTTTGTTCCCTTTCTTTGTTCTTTCGTTCTCTTTTGTTCCCCCGCAGCCCGTGGTTTAAGATTGATTTTATGAGTGAACGTATCTCTCAAAATGAAAAAGTGGAAAATTATCGAAAATCGCTAGAAACATCCAGAATTGCAGCATAGGAGAAAAATCAGTGAAATATTTTACTGAAAAAAATCTCAGTGAGAAAAACCAATGGAAAATCAGTGAATATTCACTGAAAGACCCCCAGTAAAAATTATGAAATTTGCTGAAAAAATCAGTGAAAATCGTGATTGAAAAAATTACGAAAATTTCGTGAAAATCAAAGTGAATTTTGCTGATTTTTCCTGTGCTGCAATTCTGACTATTCATCATGCAGTGACTTTTCACTGATTCAGAATGAGAGAGTATATTTCAAGTGAAATCAAACTCCGATTTCCTGCACGTGTTTATTTCAATCAGGGTTTCAAAAACTTTATGAAAACGAAAACGAAAAACAGAAAAAACAAAAACGAAAGAAACAAAAACAAAATTTTACAAATAACGTTGGTCAAAAAAAACAATTTTTCGTTTTTTTTCATTTTTTCCCCCGTTTTTAATTTCTTTTTGACATTTTGGTAACGAAAAGGTGATTTAAATTGATTTTCAAATCTATACAGACTTGTAGTGGGATGATGGGGTATACATTTTTAAAATGAAATATTTAGGGTACAAAAAGCTCAAATTTCCAAATTCCAACTCTCAAAAATTAAGTGAAAAGTAGTTGAAAGTCAATTTACGATAAAGAAATCTTAAAAAATTGGGGCTTTAATCATATAAGAAACTGAGATTCATGGAGAGAGGAGTGTAATGTGATATAATTATAGACTTGGAAAGCTGAGTTTTTAAGCTTTAAAGCTTTTTCTTTTTTACATGGATAATGGATATGTCTTAGGGCTGGAGGGGTAAAATTTGAAAAGTGTTACGTAGGTAATGGTTTTGTAACGTAATGCTCCATGTTTTTTAGATCAAACAATGACATTTGTTTGGGCTTGAAAAAACCCCTTTGGGGGAAAAAATTTTATTTTAGATCGACCCCTAAAAAAACCTTTTTAAAAATGAAAAAAAAGGGGACCCTTTTTCTAACCCCCAAGGGAAACTAGAAGGGGATTTCGTTTTTTTGCAATGCGATTTTGCCAAAAAACCCCCCTTGAAAGGCCTCATTTTCTTTGAGATCCGCGCTTCAAAAAACTTCCCAAAAAAACCCCTCACATTTATTACAAAAAAAATTGGGGGGCCTGGTTAGAGCATGGGTAAAAGGCTCCCCATTATAAAGTAAGGAAAATTGGAACCCCGTGACCTCAAAATTAGTGAGAATCGATGTGCCACAGGTTACCTATTTCAATTTTTTGCACGCATTTTTTTAAAATTGTAAGCCTAGGAGGGCACTGAGTCATAAAATTTAAAAAAAATTTGGACTTTTTTAAAATAGTGGACAACCTTTTAAGAATTTGAAGTTTTTTTCCAAAAACTGATTCTAAAAAACTGCATAATTTTTGCAAAAACGTGCACCGTTTATCTTAGAAATTAATTTTCCAAAACTTGACAATTTTGGTATAATTAACTGGTTCGGGTATCCAAAATGAACCGATTTTATGTGAATTTTGACAGTAACGAATCTAGTTTTCTTAGTGAGAGTTAGATTTTAGAGCGGTAAACAGCCCCATTTAGAACAGCACTCTATAGTATCTTACTCTATGGTAATACTTTGCTTCATTTTGTTCGTGTAAAATTTCATTTAAAACATGCATTGCACAAATTTCAATAAATTCATTTTGAATTAGATTTGAGAGGTAATGTACTTGGAGACGTTGTTGCGATTGCTGCGCTAGTTTTACTTTCTCTAGATGCTCTCGTAACACAGGATCGTAATTGCTTATTAATTCTAGAATTCCAAGAAAGTTTCCGCTATTAGGGTCTCAGATTAAATGGCTATCACCTCGAAAAGCTAACCCTCTCTCACCTAAGATTAGAATTACTTCGAGAATACTCGCAAGAATTTTCTTCCATTTTTTCGCCTCCAACATCATTTCTTTACGAAGCATACCTAGAATTTAAATAGGTTTCGGTGCCGATTCTCCGCTCCTTTCAACAACCATTTAATGTCTAGAACATGTTCTTGTTATTTTCGTTGATGGGAGACCATGGCTGCAAGAACGAAAAAGAACAAAGAACCAAAAATTTGAAGAACGAGAATGAGAACGAGAACAAACTTTGTGAATGTGAAAGAATGAGAACGAGAATGAGAACAATCAGAAAAGAACACAAACGAGAACAGAACACTCAGAAAAGAACAAGAACGAGAATGAGAACGACAATTTTCTTGTTCTTTTCTGTTCTTTTAAAAAATTTTCGAAAAGTTTTCACACTTATCCTTAATGTGTAACGGCACTTTGGGTGCTCAGCATGTTTCGGACGTGTTCGTTAGTCTTGGTGGTGTTATTTTTTTCTTAATTTAATTTTTAATTCTTAATTTTGGATTACTTTGAAAAGGAGAAAACTCAAGAAGTCAAGAATAATAATAAATACCTATCCCAAAAAAAGAACGAACCAAAACAACAAAACCAAAAAACCAAAAAAGAACCAAAAAGAACCAAAAATTACGAGAATGAGAACACAATTTTAAAGCGTTGAAAGAACGAGAACGAATAGAAAAGAACAGGAATGAGAACAGAACGATCGCAAAAGAGCGAGAACGAGAACGAGAACAATTTTTGAGAGCGAAAAAAGAGCGAAGAACCAAATAACCAAAATTTTGGAGAACAGAACGAGAACGAGAACCAAAAACCCATCGTTCTTGCAGCCTTGTGGGAGACATTCATAAAAATTTTTCCACGGACTTTTTTATGAGTACCCTTCTACAGTGCAAAGATTTGAACGATTTATGCCACGTGCATCAGTAAAAAATAAATGACAAGGAAGGCAAAAAAAGATACTTTTTTCTCGACTCCATACCAACCAATCTCGTTCTATTTTTTTGCCACCTGGCAGATTTTTGTATAGTAATGAGATTGGGAATTTTTCATTCAATTTATCTCGCGGAAATTCTGTTGACAATTTTTGATGACCTCGTAGAATAATTTTAGCAACAAGATTACTAGGTATGTTAATAGTATCTACATTACCAATATCGAAGTCGTAGAGTAACTCTCCAGAACTAAAAGTAGACTGCACCGTAGGTTCTTCAAACTGATTTAATATAGGTATAGGTACGGTGTTATTCAAATGAAAAATAAATAGAGGAAAAAAAATAAAAAAAACAACAAAGAAAAAATGATTAAGAGAAAATAAAAAAAAAAAAAAATAGAAAAAAAAAAATTAAAAAAATAAAATATAGGCTGAAAAGAAAGAGAAAGAATAAGGAAGGAATAAAATTAAGAAAAAAAAAAGAAAACGAAAGGAAGAAGATAAAAAAAAAAACTAAAAAAAATAGAAGTTATTCAAGTTTTTTTGCAGATTTGGAAATGACTAAAATTGTGGGTGATTTATTCATCGGAGACGATTCTAATTCTGGATTGAAAGATTCAGTTTCATGCATACGTGTAGGTAATATCGATGAAGGTTTGACATTATTTAGATTTTTCGTAGATTTTGAAATGGCTGAAATTTTGGGTAACTCAAATATCGGAGATGACTTTAATTCGTGATTGATAGGTTCAGCTTCTTGCATAGGTGTAGGTAATGCAGATGAAGGTTCCACTTTATTCAAATTCATCACTGATTCGGAAATGACTGATATTGTAGGCGACTCACTCATTAAAGACAATTCCAATTCTGGATTGATAGGTTTAGTTTCAAGCATACCTATAGGTAGCACAGACAAAGTAACAGATGCTGAAGGTACTGCTTCTGGTATTTCTCAAAAGTTCGACCTCGAAGTATAGGTAAAGAAGTTGGAGTTTTTTGGGCCTTTTTAAGATTTGTATCCCGCACTTTTTGCTCTTTACATTTTAGAGAATCCAGATTTATGATGGTACAGCATACTAATACTGATATGGATATCAAACACCACTACACTTACTGTAGGTAATGTAAAAAATTGACTGCGACCGAAATATATAAAACGAACTACGATAATTATTTCAATTTTGCATTTTAAAATGAAAAATGATATTAAGAACTTTATTCAAATTCGAATACCTAAGTATTCAAATTTGCTATGACACTAGCATACGTTCATACGTTCAAAAGAAATGAGTCAATCTCGATACACATGTAATCATATTTTATCAGTTTTGCCTCGTGACATTAAAACAACAGTCAGTGAGGGGACCGGTGGCGATGTGGCGATAACAGTGAGGTGATAATTTGTAGTTTGCCAATTCCATCTATGCTGAGTCATATTCTCAGAATCATATTGATAAAATACATCGACATCCATACCCATGCATACCTATAGATATCAATCGATTGATGTGAACTCTTGTGTGACTGTGAACATGTTTACGTCAAATGTTTTGTTTGAGGGGCCCCACAGTTAGGATAGAATTTTTTTAGTTCTCGCGGGTCCTCACGGACCCCCCAAAAAACCCGGGGAAATATCCCCTTCCCCTAATCCCACTGCACAGGCCTGCCAACAAGGCAACAACTAATGCCGTCGATACCAATATTTAAAAAATTAAAAACAAAGCTTTAATGTAAGCCAGCAGCTCAAAAAGTTTTGTTTTTCCAATGACAAAATAAACAATGTTTGTACCTATAGGAAAAAAAATCCTTCAGTTATCCACGACACTATTGGTAAAAAATATCCTGCGTAAACTAATAAAATGATATTTTGAAATTTAAAGTGGGTTTCAGTTTATATGATTTTCAGATCAATAAAAATTAAAAACGATCTGTCGACGCTATCGAATGTTTAAAAACTCTAAGGGTTGATTTTTCCCTTAACAGGTATCACCATAAATGTTTCAACTTGAAAATTGGACTTTTTAGGTTTTGACCCATAAAAAATTAGCAGAAAGGGGAAGTTTCGGATATAAGCTCAGTAAGACGTGTATTTCAATATTCCCGAACTTCCCTAAAATTAGTGAATATTTTGACCCCTTTTTGGGGGTGAGGAGTTCAAATTTTGGTTTTTTGGCCATAACTTTCGAAATTACGCATTTACGCAAAAAAAAGTTGAAGCAAACATTGTAGAGAATTAGAAAACAAATAATTTTGTTATTTACAGTTTTTCCCTAAGATGTCATGGAAGGGAGCTGGGGCCTTCCGAAAAAAATCAATTTTGAAAATTCCCTATTAATAGAAATAATTATCAAAAATCGGGTTAATCGACTTTTGGAAGCGGTTTTTCTGCAAAGTATATCCCATTACTATGTAGAACAAGAAAAATTCATAACCAACCCCTCATCTCAAAGTAGGGGGGTGGACCTTCCGTAGAAAAAGTCGAGTTTTCCCCCAAGCATACCTCAGCTACAGTGAAAAATTCGAAAAATTAGTTCAAACAAATATTGTAGAGCGTTAAAAGACGAACATTTTACTTTTTTTTACTTTTTTTCTACGTGGTCTTGGGGGCGAGTTATCGCAAAAAGAAAAATCACATGTGTAGATCTGGTATAAAATCTAGTGAACCGATAGCCCAAAAAGTGGATTTCTGGGGTTTTTGTGATCACTTAACTCGATTTTTATTATCATTTAACCCTTGAACCTAAATTGGCCCCAGAAGACAAGGTACAAAATTCGTAAAACATTTTTTAACGCTGCGCCAATTTTTTTTTCTTCTTGTGATAGTTGTGATAACTCACCCCAAGACCAAAAAAAAAGTAAAAAAAGTAAAATGTCAGTCTTTTAACGCTCTATTCGAATTTTTCACTGTAGCTAAGGTATGCTTGGGGGAAAACTCGACTTTTTCTATGGAAGGTCCACCCCCCTACTTTGAGATGAGGGGTTGGTTATGAATTTTTCTTGTTCTACATAGTGATAGGATATACTTTGCAGAAAAACCGCTTCCAAAAGTCGATTAACCCGATTTTTGATAATTATTTCTGTTAATAGGGAATTTTCAAAATTGATTTTTTTCGGAAGGCCTCAGCTCCCTTCCATGACATCTTAGGGAAAAACTGTAAATAACAAAATTATTTGTCTTCTAATTCTCTACAATGTTTGCTTCAACTTTTTTTTTTGCATAAATGCGTAATTTCGAAAGTTATGGCCGAAAAACCAAAATTTGAACCCCTCACCCCCAAAAAGGGGTCAAAATATTCACTAATTTTAGGGAAGTTCGGGAATATTGAAATACACGTCTTACTGAGCTTATATCCGAAACTTCCCCTTTCTGCTAATTTTTTATGGGTCAAAACCTAAAAAATCCAATTTTCAAGTTGATACATTTATGGTGATACCTGTTAAGGGAAAAATCAACCCTTAGAGTTTTTAAACATTCGATAGCGTCGACAGATCGTTTTTAATTTTTATTGATCTAAAAATCATATAGACTGAAACCCACTTTAAATTTGAAATATTATTTTATTAGTTTACGCAGGATATTTTTTACCAATAGTGTCGTGGATAACTGAAGGATTTTTTTTCCTATAGGTACAAACATTGTTTATTTTGTCATTGGAAAAACAAAACTTTTTGAGCTGCTGGCTTACATTAAAGCTTTGTTTTTAATTTTTTAAATATTTGTATCGACGGCATTAGTTGTTGCCTTGTTGGCAGGCCTGTGCAGAGGGGGGAGGGGGAGGGGATATTTCCCCGGGTTTTTGGGGGGCCCGTGAGGACCCTCGAGAACTAAAAAAATGCTATCCTAACTGTGGGGCCCCTCAAACAAAACATTTGACGTAAACATGTTCACAGTCACACAGAGTTCACATCAATCGATTGATATCTATAGGTATGCATGGGTATGGATGTCTTTAGGGAAGTTCGGGAATATTGAAATACACGTCTTACTGAGCTTATATACGAAACTTCCTCTTGCTGCTAAATTATTTTGGGTTTGGGCTTTATTTTAGCTAAAAAGTCCGTATTAGGTATAAGGAGCGTTTCCCAATCTCAAATCGAAAAATCAGGTAGGTACACTGCGAGATTCAGCATCTCAAATCGCATTTTTCGAGTGCTGCCGAGTTCAAAAATAACAAAGATTTAAAAGCTTTAAACACTGAAAACTGTGTTTTTTTCCCGAAAGTACCCAGGGAAAAATCTTCAGACATGAGCAGGCATGAAAAATGACCGAGTTTGAGCAGGTATGATCATACTTGATCAGGCATGAGCAGGTCAATAAAAATAAGGTTTTTGAATATATCTCCATTGTTAAAATCCAAGCCTGCTCGCATGAACAGATCTGATCATACATGACCATGATGACTCAGATCTGCTCATGCCTGAAAATTTTTCCCTAGGTAGCTCCAATTTGAGGTCCCATAGCTGCGTTTCAGAGAATTTGTGGCGGCTCAAAATTTTTCTGAGGGGTCCCTCAAACTATATAGCATAAGCATATCAAAAAATGAATGAAACCGACGAAACCTTTTTCGGTCCTTGTTGTATGCATACCTTGATGATGTATTATGCACAGCTATTAAAAATCGTGTTGCGACGAATCATCGATTTGAAGATTTTCCTGAATTGCGGGCTCATGGCGTAATAAATTATGAAATTGAAAGACTCGCTGAGATGAGTTAACGTATTGCATACTTCGAAACCATAATAATAGAACCTCCAGAAAAATGCCGGTCCGTGGTATGCAGTCAGCATGCTGAATATTGCGTGGGGAACTTCTCCTACTACAAATAATAATAGTACATATAAGCACTAAAACGATTGTTGTCCTGTCTGTGCTGTTATCCAGCTGTTGGCTAATCATTGATTCGCGTCGTTCTTTCACTTCAATTAGTCGAATTATCAACCTGAAAAGTTTTTTGAAGTTTTTATAAGATTAGTTTATTCTGGTATTGATCAGTCTGCGAAGAATCGATTAAGCCTACCTATAACTGATGAATGTGAATGCAATTGATGGCAATAATTTTAAGAGCACGCCGGCAAAAAAAAAAGAAAAGATGAAGGCATCATAATTTTCAAGCCCTATTCGCCATTCATAGATTGGTGTATAGTTGCAAATTGTGTTATTTGACGTTGAACATCCATTTACGTCCAGCAATTTGTTTACTGATCCAACTTCTACAGCAAAATATACGGGAATCGTCAATATAACTCCAAATGCATATCCCAACTTTATGAACTTGCGTGTAATTTCTGGATTGCACCAGCAGCGTTCTTTGAGTGGATGTATAACCGCTATGTAACGCCATACGGCTAGCATCACTGCCAGCCAAACTCCTATGTGACGAAACATATATGCAGTTGTAAAAGAAAGAACATTAATTTCTTCCCAAATGTATGTTCTGTGCCGCGGAATTTCGCATTCTTCCACACGAAAGAATTCGTGCCACGCATGTGGGATGTAACTAAGACCGGCAAGCGATTCTGTAATGGCTATATGCGTAAATATGGTGTTCATGGATGAAATGACGGATTTTCTTGAAAATATCATGATGACGAATACATTGGAAATTATTGAAATTGCACAACATGTCAAGTCCAAGTAACCCAGCATTTTCATTTTATAATAAGATCGGTATTGAGTTTCATTCCTCCAGAAGCAATCCTCCATGTCGTAAAAATTTCCCACTTGCTTACATACGTCATCCATCATGCTTAATTTCGGTGTTTGATTCGCATAATCCAGTTATCTTGAAAAAAATCGTTGACAAATAATTCCAATTTAGGCATACTTAAATTTCTCTCTGAATCATTTTAAAGCTTCTGAAGTTTTTGAAATATTTAGGCATGAGAAGTTTGAAAAGGAAAAGTCGCACGCTGGCGTAGTGATTCAATTACATTTATTTCGAAATTTTGTGAGTATTTTGGTATTTACAATAGGCTGACAATATATAAACAGATTTGAGCAAAGAAAAATTGAAAAATTGCGGAATTTTTTGGAACAGAATCAATTTCTACACTCTGAATCTGAATTAGTAAAATTTACCAGTTTGATTCAGTGAAATGAATCTAACTGAAAATCAGCGATTTTCCGATGATCTTCCAGTCAAGATTATTGATTTTTGTGACAAATTGGAAATTGATTGAGAAATCAGTGTTTTTTGACCGAAAGATCCGTGAAAAATCATCAATTTTCAATGATAATCATCTCACTGATCCTCAAAGGCGGAATTTCATCAAAGATTGATTTCGATTTAGAGAGTTAGCTATGATGTTTTCTTATCATGGTTGATCTTTTGGGTTAGGAGTAGTTAAAATCGGTTTCAAGGGTAGATTCGCCAATCGCCATACTCTCTCATTCTGAATCAGTGAAAAGTCACTGAGGAATAGTCAGAATTGCAGCACAGGAAAAATCAGCGAAATTCACTGATTTCTCACTGATTTGTTTTCAGTAAACATTTCTTAACTGATTTTCTTTTGTGCTGCAATTCTGACTGTTTCTCAGTGATTTTCGATAATTTCCACTAATTTATAATTGAGAGATAAGAGTACTTACTTAATGGGCTGGTTCACGGTCATTTTCCCGAAGCCGAAATCCCGAACGGACATTTTCCCGAATAAGATTTTTCACGAAAAAAAATTTCACGAATCCGTTTTCCCGAATACCGAAATCCCGAATACAATTCTCGAATTACCTTTTTCCCGAATGCAAAAATTCCGAATATAGAATTTCACGAATCACTTTTTTTATTATTTCTATGGAATGCCTATTGCATAGTGGTGGAACAGTAGTTTTTTTTCATCCTCCAGAGGTTTTCGGTACCTAGTATAGTTTTTCAGGAGGTAAAACCACTCAAAAATGGCATAAAATTTTGTAAATCAAACTTTTTTTCAATAAGTTGGTCAAAATTGATGACACCTTGAAGAAAACTGATTTTTTGAATGTGTTTTCTTTTATTTGTACTACATTGCACTTGATTTTCATTGATTTTTTTTTACAAATTACCAACTTTTTTACTATTTTTTTTTATTTATTGCAACAAAATAAAACTACCGGTAGTTTTTGGAAAAAAACGGTAGTTTTCGACTACTGAAAGCCAAAAAAACTATCGACGATTTCGGTAGTTTTTAGCAAAAATAAAATAAACTTAATTTTAATAGTACAATGATTTTTTTAATTCGGGAAACAAAGGATTCGGGATTTCGGTATTCGGGAAAAAGGATTCGTGAAAAATCTTATTCGGGAAAATGTCCGTTCGGGATTTCGGTTTCGGGAAAACGGTCCATAACCTAATGGGCTATATCCAAAGGATTCTTTTCCTTTACTGAATCCAAAATTTTTTTTAATGGATGTCCAGAAACCGATTCAATTTTTTTTTCGATTTTTAAGAATGAATTTTGGTTCTTGAATTACCTTCCTTGGCCTAAAAAGTAAGCAGAAAAAAATCTAAATGAAATTTTAGAAAGTTTTTGTAGCAGAGTAAACAACCGAAAATTTATTTATACGAATCAAGATGAATCTGACAGCGCTACCATAAAAATGTTTCGCGATTGGTAAAAATCGAAAAATCTTCAATTTCAAAATTTTGAGACCAATGTGTCAGGTAGGTAATAAAAATTTTACCAATTATACTTTTTCGGAAAGAGGGGGGGGGGAGGGGTCAAAGTACCACACTGTTATCGCTACTTAAAAGTCGCGAAAAACTGCGTTTTCTAGAAAGTTGCATCGCTCTGAAAACTCCTAGCTCAGTTCCACTTTCAGCGAGGAGACTCAATTTTTTTTTGAGTGGTCTTTCACTCAAAGTTAACTACGTCACCAATTGTTTCCTAAATCTGTGATTTTTTACTGTACATTTATGTCACTAATTAAGGCGAATTTCTATGAGTGAAAGAATCTAAGAAGTTTGATTAAAAACAACTGATGAAGGCGTTTTTTTTTTTTGAAATGTACCATGCTGAAGATTTTACAAGAAAACCGAAAAACTGTGGGGAACTGAATTCTTAAAATTCAGAATAAATTGGTATCTCTGGAAGGAGGGAGCGTTATTGAGTTGGTTAATCAGGTTTTTGGAATGTGGAACATTTTTGAATTTTTTTCTGCCCTAGTCTCGTTTGTTTTAAAGAGGAAGTACTTGGTTATAAATAAATATTTAAGCCCACTGTATAGTAAATATCTTACCTTTAATAATGTAAGTCTGGCAAATGATGTGAATCAATAACATATGTAGTTGAACTGAATCCCCTTCTAAATTATTTTTCGCTAAACTTCAGCTTTTAACGCGATGTAATCGTATTTTTTCAAAATTGTGTATATTTATAGATTAATAATTTCTGAAAAGCGATATGAATATGTACTCATTTCCTAGTCCCTGTGCATTATGTGGAATTTTTTGATATGGATTTTTGCCATGTCGTTCGATGTGATACCTATACATACTTATGGTAACATTGTAAGCGTGACAAATTTTAGGAAAAAAAACTCAGATTTTGCTAATTTTTTTATGGGGGTTCCACCCCCTAAAAAACGGATTTTCCCTTCTATCTCCTTTGGATTTGGGTTTGCGGTGAAAACAGTTCAGTACTTTTTTGTTTTACAGTTAATTCTCAACATTTTTTGTATGAACATTTTTTTTGTACGATCATTAGCAGAGGAGATAGAGAGTCCTGAAGGAAGATGGTTATGAGGAAAATACTATTATTTGAAAACGTGATAATAGGTATAAAATCGTACTAAATTGAATGTTTTGTGCATGAAAATAGTAGTATTTTGTCGGTATCTTGACCTTCTCCACCTCCTATTTGCTCACCCCAGCTCACCCCTCAATCATGCCGTTGCAAAATAAAAACAAATGGGTAAGGCAAGTTGGACACAAAGGAAGGGGAGGAGGTCAAGTGAGTATTAATACCCCAAATTTACATAATACTACTATTTTCATGCCCAAAACATACAATTTAGTACGATTTTATACCTATTATCACGTTTTCAAATAATAGTATTTCCTCATAACCACCTTCCTTCAGGACTCTCTATCTCCTCTGCGAATGGTCGTACAAAAAAAATGTTTACACAAAAAATGTTGGAAATTAACTGTAAAACAAAAAAGTACTGAACTGTTTTTACTGCAAACCCAAATCCAAAGGAGATAGAAGCGAAAATTCGTTCTATAAGGGGGTGGAACCCCATAAAAAAAATTAGCAAGGGGTCTGGGGAGTGGTAACTCTTAGGGGTTACTCAGGGGACCTCTCTCTACAGTTTTCTGCAATAAAAGCTTTGCTGGCCAGAAATATTATTTTTTGTTTAATAGGGACCACGTCAATTTTTTCAAAAAAATATATGTTATAGTCCTAGTCGAGAAAAAATTTTTGGCACCACTCCGGTGAAGATACGATTATTGTGAGTCGAGAAAAAAATTCTCAAAGTCGCGAAAATGCGACACTCTCAAAAACGAAGTGATATCTTATCAACACACTGTATGACGTCAATATTTTGCAAGACACATGATCATATTACTTATTTTTTCATTTGCATTGAAATAACTCAAAAATTTGAGTGAGGACATAGGTGTTTGAGGTAAGGAAAATGATCTACGTGAAATTCTCTACAAAATTGTAGAGAATTTCACGTAGATCATTTTCCTTACCTCAAACATCTATGTCCTCACTCAAAATTTCGAGTTATTATAATGTGAAGGGGGGAAAAAATGTAAAATTTGCAATAAAAACGTATTTTTATAGCTTTGAACTTTTATAACTTTTGTTGTATCGCTTGCACGACTTTTAAACCAGTCCCATCAAGATGGGACTGGTTTAAAAGTCGTGCAAGCGATACAACAAAAGTTATAAAAGTTCAAAGCTATAAAAATACGTTTTTATTGCAAATTTTACATTTTTTCCCCCCTTCACATTATAATAACTCGAAATTTTGAGTGAGGACATAGATGTTTGAGGTAAGGAAAATGATCTACGTAAAATTGTCTACACGATGGGACTGGTTTCATAGTCGTGCAGGCAATAGAACAAAAGTTATAAAAGTTCAAAGCTATAAAAATATTTTTTTCCCCCTCTACATTAAAATAACTCAAAATTTTGAGTGAGGACATAGGTGTTTGAGGTAAGGAAAATGCGTGAATGCGCGGTTATTGACGCGTCGTTCGTCGTTCTGGTTTATGCAAAATTTTGACGTCACGTCTACAGTGTGTTCCGCAAGGGTCCGTTTTTTCTGACAACAACACACAATCATCTATAAAAAATGTTGTATGAGGTCTTTTTGAAAAATAATTTCGGGAGTGGTTTTCTGGTATATTAGACTATATTTTGTCGAAGTTTCGAGTAAATCGGACTACCTGTATATGGTCCCTATTTTCCACTAAGTACTAATCTGATTTCATCAAATTACATCAAATCATATCTAATTGCATCGATTCATATACAGGGTGTTTCATGAATCGTCTGCCAAACATATTTTTTCGGATATAACCGGGTATCACTAAAAATAACTTGGGATGAACATGTTGCTCATTTTGAAAATTAAAGTGGCAAATGCTGTTTCCAAAAAAATCACGTCAATTTTTTTTCAACCATGGGAATGGATAGTACTGACGTTTTGCCTATCTTTAAAATTGAAGGAGCTACAAAAAAATTGTTCAAAAAAAATTCTCAGAAAATGAACTGATCAAGGGAATGAATAGTACGTTAAAAACTGAAGAAATGTTATTCTGTAGACTTTTTGCAATAAAGGGTTAAGTGGCATTAAAAATTGAGAAAATTTGAACATTTTTTGAATCCCATTTATTTTGAGTGACCCTTAGGCCCTTCATTTTCGATGTTAGGCCAAAAGTCTACAGAAAAAAATTTCTTCAGTTTTCAACGTACTATCCATTCCCTTGATCAGTTATTTTTTTGAGAATTTTTTTTTGAACAATTTTTTTGTAGCCCCTTCAATTTTAAAGATAGGCAAAAAGTCATGAAGTGAAAGTTTGCTCAGTTTTCAAAGTACTATCCATTTCCACGGTTGAAAAATTTTTTTGACGTGATTTTTTTTAGAAGCAGCATTTGCCCCTTCAATTTTCAAAATAGGCAACATGTTCATCTCAAGTTTATTTTACGTTAGGGGTACCCGGTTATATCTAAAAAAATATGTTTGGCAGACGATTCATGGAACACCCTGTAGTTTCTAATTATTTTGTCTTACGATTGACTTTCATTGTAAAGATTGTTGGTAAGTACCTATTTACAAATAAGAGGTAAAAATGGAAGAATAATTTCAACTCTATCAATTTAATTATATGGTAAGTATGTGTCATTTGTGCACCAACCTAAACATTTAGGTTACGAACCTAATTTATTCCTTTTTTTTTTTAAAAC
>JAVBJF010000924.1:0-28919 GCA_033439095.1 Pseudococcus viburni
CCTATTTTAAAGCAAAATCTTCAAGTTTCGAAAAATGGAACAAATTATTTCAAAATGTTGAGCCCGAACGAGACGATGGCGAAAATAGACCACCAAAAGTTAAAAATTAATCAATTTTTCTTCACTGAAATTTTCCAAATGAAACACGTACGTGGAAAAATATTGAATACCTATATCAAAAATCGCGAAAAATATGGAAGTACGTACCTTTATACAAATAACAGGAAACTCAACCAATAATCATAATTGCAATTTCGCAGCGAACAGTTTTCATGAAAAAACAGCGTCGAGCGTCACATCGCCACAATTTCACACAATAGGGATGATTCATGATTCAACGGTCAATTCAACGACGAGTAACTGATCTTGTCCTTTCTCGTTTCTGACCATTTGTTCTGCACGAACATATCAAATGTAATATTAGTTAGGTAAATGAATTAGTATAAATAATAGGTACATAATTATTAACGTGATTTCCGACGAGTACTCTGTGAAAATTATTCAATTATTCATTAACGCTTGTTCTTGTTCGAAAGGCGCTTATTGCTTTTTCTCCTAAGTTTCGTAACTATGGGGCGTTGGACAGTAACATTTTTAAATCAAGACATAATGACATTATGTTAGACTCAAAGAAGTTAGATGGAGCGTTAGATGGAATGTTAGATGGGAAGTTAGACAGAAAGTTGGAAAAGATTGCCGGAAAATGATTGTCTGAGAGATAATAGTTGGGAAGATTCAGCGTTCAACTCTTTTTTACGTCTTATCATCATTTGAAAGAGGGAAACTGGAGGATGATGAAATAAACAATTTCGAATTTCGTTGTCGGTTGTATTCTGAATGGTCGAAATTGCTCAAATTATTGAATAATATTCATAATTTTGTGCAAATTTGACCATACAAATACAACCGACAACGAAATTCGAAATTGTTTATTTCATCATCCTCCAGTTTCCCTCTTTCAAATGATGATAAGACGTAAAAAAGAGTTGAACGCTGAACGACTGAAATGATTCGCGCGGTCCGGATATTCGTTTTTAATTCTTCAGATCTAAGGCTCGTATATTTTCACTCATTTTTGATATTATATCAATTTACTTACATTCGGCTCCTTCAGCTTCAGAGAAAAACTAGTGATGCAAAACGACTTATAAATTATTGCAGACTATCATATCGTTATATTCCTATCTTAACATCTTCAAGGATTGAGTACGAGGCAGCGAAAGATCTGAAAATTAAATAAACGTTTTTAGTCAGCATTATAATTTATTATGTAGGTACTAGGTACCAATAGGTATCTAACATACGATACTTCTATTCGTAAAAAATTGAAGACGTTGGCGATTTGAGTTTTTTTTATTCAAAACTGGCTAAAATACATTGTATAAAGAGAGAGGATTGATTTATTTTTCATTCAAAAACTAAATCGACGACCTGCGTTTCTGGACCCAAATTCAACGTTCTTCCCGAGGGCTTTTCTTGCGGAAAATGGGTAAAAATTACGAAAAATTCCCTAAAAAAATAGAGAATTTTCTTTTTAAATTTTTTTGACGCATCATCTTGAAGTTGAGATCAGAATAACACCAATGATATTTCCCAGGTCGGCCACAATTTAAACCTGTATAAATCGAAACTATTTTAAAACCTATGATCGCCAAAGTCAGATGGAGAGAGACGAAAGCAGGTCAAAAAGACGGGATTTTTTTTTTCGAAATTTGGGGCAATTTTTTTCATAACCTGGACAGTTTTACAACACTTGACGAAACTTCCAAAATTAGGAAAATTGTTTCAAAACAAGTCCATAATTTCATAAAAATTCGATAATTCAAGAAAATTAGAAAATTTCTCCACCATTGAGACAATATTTTCCAAAACTTTCTAGGAAATTTCCCATAACTTGCACAATTTTTCAAAAACTTAAAAAAAACACACGAACAACTTATCAACGCCACAACAATAATTTCAAAAACACCGGTCAATTTTCCAAAATTCGGATTGTGTTTTCCATAAACGCTGATGATTTTTCAAATTTGGAAAGATTTTCCCGAACTTTGACAAGTTCCTAA
The DNA here is from genome assembly GCA_033439095.1 of Pseudococcus viburni. Lineage (NCBI taxonomy): Eukaryota > Metazoa > Arthropoda > Insecta > Hemiptera > Pseudococcidae > Pseudococcus > Pseudococcus viburni. The sequence goes on from JAVBJF010000924.1 coordinate 2,064, forward strand.
AAATTAATCAACCGTTTTAAAACCTGGTCAAATTTAGAAAATTATTTACAAATATAACAAAATTCTAAAACTTGGAAAAATTTCAAAAAAACAAAATCTATTTTCAAATTGATAAAAACTTCAAGCCAGGCTGAGCTTATCGAGGCAAAGATTTTGAAAAACTCAAATTTTTCACGAAGTCCAAGTATCCTGCTGCTTTTATTTTCAAGGAATTCGATTCAAAAACATTCAACATCTTGATAAAATTTAACGAGTTCAAAAAATTCTTCGATTATAGAGTGAAAATTTAAAAATTTCGTGATCTTTCTTAGTTTTCCAAAAAATGAACACCCAGTCAAACAAATTTTACTCAGCATTTCAAATCAAATCACCGAGCATCATACGTTGCCAAAATTTTCAAAAAAAGTACCCTTTGATATTATTTTTTTTACAGAAAAAAAGGAATAAAAAATTTCAAATTTCAGTATTCAATAAAGTACTTAAGCTTTTTTCTTTTCAAAAATGAACTTTTTCATACCAAATTTTCCAGATTTATCTGAATGAATTCAAATATTAATCCACCTCCCAGAAATCTAGAAATCTATATCGTATAGTCCCGTTACTCCGACTAAGGCTAGGATTTCTTTTTCGTTTTTTAGCTACACTTCATTTTCGAAAAAAAAGTACCTACCCCAACTTCAGAAACTCAAGCATTCGTGTGAAAAAATACACCAAAAAATTTAGAATTTCAGCTTTTGGAAAAACATGATTTTTTTTGGAAATTCGTGCCTAATTTCATAACAATTTTTCAGTTCCTTATTTCTAATGAGTTCAAATATCGATCCCCTCCCTCCATTTTTTTGGATGTTTCTTTAGAGCTGAGCTTGCACAGAATTGTGGTGATTACCAGCACATATTACATGTTGACGCGTAATTTAGTTATTTATATCTACTCACGATTTGGCTGCAGAGTTTCAGCTCTCAAGAAAAAATATCCATTCGCCACGAAATTTCTAAACAATCATGGGCCATTTTTCTCGTTCTCATAATATGTACTAAACTTTCCAATCGGGAATATCGGGATCGTAGTATTTCAGCTCATTCATATCATCGTCACTGGTATCACTGTAGTCGATGGTACAATCGATTGAGCACGTTGGTCTGGTAACAACTTGAAGGCTTGGCAACGGTAAATCTGAAAATTAAATAAAACGTAATAAATTATCATAATTTTTCACTAGAAAAAATTCGACTCGTTAACCCGCCCTTGCTCACATATACTATTAAGCCATTGCTCGCATACCGGTCATTTTGACCACGAAAAAAAATTCACCAAATTTCCTGGTAATTTTTGCCAAATTGACATTATCGTATGATTAACATGACCACGATGCGAGAAATCGTATGAATTTTGGTTAAAAATGACAGTAATGCAAGCAACCAAGGTATTTTCGTCAAGCTGTCAAGATTGGTCAAAATGACCCGATGCGAGCAATGGTCAATTTTGACCGCATGTGAGCAATGTTGGGTTAATTCATAATCGCTTTTTATTTCAAATCGGCAGCCAATTTTCAATCTCAGGTAAACGGTAAAGGATCAGCGTTTTCAGATGCAGATTGGACTGTTTTCCACAAACTGAGTGGTTAGAAAATTAATTTTTCACTAAAAAGATATTTAAAAAAAAACTACCCGAAGTGAAGAGTGAACTAAAAAACATCTCTTTCTGCAACTGACATTGCCGACGAGTTGGAAATTTTCTACAAAAAATCACATCTGTCTACACACGATCTTACTTCATCACTTCTTCACCAACAGAGTCAACGCTGAAGGTGGAAAACCATACGTAATTTCGTTAGAAACGAGGAGCTACTTTACAATCATCAAATGGAGAGATTAAAACAGTGAAGTCTCGAACTTGAAATGAAGTTGGTCATATTTTGAGATTACAACTACACCAAATTTACAGAAAATTCATTCAGAGCAACATATCATGTAAAATGTATACAATTTCATTCAAAAAAAAAAAAAAAAAATGGAATATTCAAGTTCAGAAACAACAACCAGCAACTGTTGAAAAATGGCGCCAAATGTTATAATTCTTTTACATTACCTAATAATAATTAAACTGTCGTTAAAAATTTCGAAATTCGCACACTTTCAACATATTTACGAAAAAATAAAATAGGTAGATAGAAAATGAACAGACGAACAGAATTGACCACGCGAGCTGACCGAAGAAAAACCCGTTAAACTTTCACGAACACACATACCTACCAACACAACACACCAACACCACTAGTCATACCATGTAAAATGTATACAATTTCATTCAAAATAAATATGAAATATTCAAGTTCAGTAACAACAACCAGCAACTGTTGAAAAATGGCGCCAAATGTTATAATTCTTTTACATTACCTAATAATAATTAAACTGTCGTTAAAAATTTCGAAATTCGCACACTTGACACTTTCAACATATTTACGAAAAAATAAAATAGGTAGATAGAAAATGAACAGACGAACAGAATTGACCACGCGAGCTGACCGAAGAAAAAACCGTTGAACTTTCACGAACACACATACCTACACAACACACCAACACCACTAGTACGTACATGAAACATCGAATTGAAAACATGAAAAAAATAACATTACAAAATTTCGACGTAAATTTCAATAAAAAAAAAAACACGAAAAAATGAACTAATAAGTAATAATTTTCATACATACAAATATTGCACTGCCGTTGATGACGTTGAAGTTAGAATTCGACACGACACACAGATACACCATTACATCAAATGTACCAACGTAAATTCAAAATTCAATTGTTAAAACAACTCAACAAAATTCCATTCGAAAGAATCATTCTTTTAAAAAAATCTCGTAACAACGGATTACAAAATGGCGACACGTCGGACATTGAGAACTTCAACCGTGTGTCATTGAACAACACAATTACCACACAACGCAAAAAGTACAAGAAAAAGCAAATACACGATATGTGAAACTGAAAAATAATTACATCACTTCAGTTGACTAACCGATTCAAGTGATTCATCATCAATCATCCCTCATCCCTCGCACTGTCCACCGTCACACGACCACGACGTAATGCTACAATGCTAGTCCAGACTTGTCCATGTACTTTTGCGCATGCGCGCAGTGTTACCATAAACAGTACGTTCTTTTTGTCGCATCAAACGCAAAGTTGTGAATAATTAGATCACCTTACCTTAACCTTAACTTAGGATTACCTAAATCGATCTTTTTATCCTACGAATTTTATATTTTTTATGCGTAGATTTTTGATCATTGATCATAGATGATATAGTATAATAATACTCAGTATCATTTCAAAAAAAACATGATGCGAGTTAAAATGAATAACTGAATTGTAAAAAAATTTAATGCATCTTTCACAATGATGAGCTAATCCTGAAAACAGAAAAATACTTCGAAAGGAAGGAAAGATCAACTAAAAATCTCAAACAGCAGTTGTTTTACGTAGGTAAATTCTTCCATAGGTATGCTCGAAAATCAACATTTCCAAAAAAAAAGAATACTTGAATCAAAGAAATGGAAAAAGTGAAAATACTCAATACGAATCAGCAATCACATATACAAAATATTTCCTCAAAAACGACAAAAATGTCCAGTTTGTACAAAATCAAAATTGATGGTACCCCAAAAAATCCAAAAATTTTATGGGACTCCTATCCGTGATCACCGGTGTTCTTCAAACAATGATTCTCACGTTTTCCAGAATAATTAGTTAATTACTGTCCAACCACGACAGTGGTTTCAATTATGATACACTAATCCTACGAATACAGAGAGATTTCTCCAAGAATTGGCAATATGGAACAAAGCTACGTATTTTGATCATCAAAATTACTTGTGCGAGGAAAATACATACATACACAACATTGGAACAATATTCTTCATTAGAAAATAGAAATCAACCAGTATAAAGAAAATAAGGCATTACTACATTGGTCGCCGTCGTCTCGTATGGAGAAAAGTAGGTATGCTATAAAAGTTTTCGTCAACATTTTTCACACAGCACAAAAGTTGGTTCTACTCGACGATTTCTGAGCGAGAATGCAAAGTTTAAAAATTGAGGCAAGATTTCCTAGGAATTCACTTCATCTTGCATAGGTAACGATTCGAATCAAATACTCAAAACCTACTATTACCTTAATCGAGGTATAAAATAACACGATGTAATTCTTTACCTTCGGTAACGCTTCCATCGGTTTCTTGATAAGTGGATGGAATCCGCATCCAAAAAATTCCGATTCGAAGTCATGTTGCTACGAGCCCTGCTGACGTTCCTGTTCAGAATTCGGCCAAGGTGTGATATTCAGCACTTCGACAAAAAACCCGATCGGAATAACCACGACATGAATCATCAGAGTAAAAATTACTACACAAACTAATCCGCGCCGTAAATTCAATCGAAATCAACCTAACGAATCGTAAAATAGAGCAATATTTTAAAAATCACAAAATTCGAATACATAAATTCCGATTTCTACGAGCAAGGCGTCTACGATCGTAAAACAAAAACAGAATAATAATATAAAATTAGAATCCATTAAACGCGAAAAAAGTGGATTAAAGTCATTAAAGTAAACTAATGAAGTGATGGCCTGATGACAACCGGACGCCCGGCATTACACGGCACGGCGGCACGGCACAAAAGTCCGAAGCTCCGAACTAACAACTAACCCACCGAGTGAGCGCGGTTTCACACTACACAAAGGCACAATCAATCACCAAAGGATCAGGATGATGCTGATCACCGCGATTTGAATCATGCTGCGTAATAAACACACGTAACGACCGCCATTACCGAAGCACTAAAATGCTAAATGCTTTCACAAAAATAATTTCGAAATTAGATTATTGAACCAAACTGAAACTACTTCACACAAAATGAACGCGAAGCCGGACAAAAAACGAAGCAAATTGAACGTTTTTGGTCGCCATCAACGGTTGGTAACGCTTGAAGCTTGAACTTATCTTGACAATTTCCGAATTATTTTCCAAATTCCAAGAAACTTCCTGTTATAGGTACCCGGCATGATGAATGTAACGAACATATATTAAATACAACAATTGAATTCCAATTCATCGAAGTCGAAGAGAAATAAATAACCAACGTGATTTTTGTCAACCGTTCTCATGGCGGTTGACAAAACCAAATACCGAATACACTACGAAGTACGAGGAAAATACTTTACCAGCGCGATTTCAATGCATCGTTTTAAACGTAAACGGACGGAAGTAATAAGTAAAAGAAAACAAACTCAAATTTAAAATAAATTCGTAATTGTAATATACAATCCGAATAAAAATATTAAACATTCAATTCAAAAAATATTCAAAACGTAAACGTAAAGTAAACGTAAACCACGACCACCACACCACCACGTGTGAAGTGTGAACGAGGATACGACCCGATACGAGGAACGACGGAACGAGACGAACAGTGGCAGTGTAGCACCTTCGCCGACGGATTATTTACTTTTTAAAAATTCTTCTTATTCTTCTAAAAAATTTGAAAAACTGAAGTTGAAAATTTCTTTAAAAATTCAATCTTCCAACTTGAAAATGTTTTTCAATATCTAATTTTAAAATTTTTCCACAATTTTTTTCAATTTAGAATTTTTGAAAAAGATTATGTTAAAACTTTTTTTAAATATTAGAAATTGAAATTTTTTTAAAATCAAAATTGGACAAATTTTCAGAAAATTGAAGTTTGAAGAGTTGGAAAAATTTTAATAATAAGTAGAATTTTTTTAAAATTAGAACTAAAGAAGTTTGAAAAAATTTCGAGTTAAAAATTTGAACTTGTAATAAATTTGGACTTGGATCGTCAACATCCCATTCGCGTCAAAATTTTAGGAACTAGTCAAAGGTCAACGCATTTAAGCAAAATTTGTTTGTTTAAAATGTCGTGAAAAAGGCCCCAAAAAATCAATGAAAACGATTGAAAAAGTTAAAATCATTCAAAGAATTGATTAAAAAGGTCAAGAAAATCAGAAAAATCGTGTAGGTATAATAATAATATTAGCAGAATTATACTAAAAATTCACTACTTAAAGTAGTCGAGATGTTCACTAAATTGGTTTACGATGTGATTAATAAATCGTCTAAAGAAGCCTGAAAAATTATTCAAGTGGCCATGAAATCGTCCAAAGATCAATGAATTTTTCAAAAAGATCGTTAAATTGTTCATAAAAGTTACCAATGTGTTCAAAAAAGTGAATGAAAATTTAAAAAAAAATCAGTAAAATTCGTCAAAACAAGAGCGAATATCTTTCAATTTAAAGAAATCAGTCGCAATGGCCAAAAAAAACATCAAAATGTACAACAAAATCGTTCAAAAAAGGTCACTGAAATCATAAAATGTCACTGAATTTGCTCAGAAAATGTTATTTAAATCATTCATGTTTCAGAAATAAATTAAAAATAGCCTATGTCAATGCAAATTGAAAATTTTCGAATTAGGTCACTAAATTTGTTCAAAAAGGTATTGAAATCATTCAAAAAATCATCGAAGTTACGAAAAGATCATCAAAAACATTGAAAATATCTTCCAGATTATTTGGTAAATTACTGTAAGTTAAAAGATCTTCTATTTGACGCTTCATAATTTTTATAAATCTTTGGGAGAATTTTTTACTTGATTACTTAGGCACTCAAAAAAAATTAAACCCAACAATTTAAAAATTGTGTTTTTTTTCAATTTCTAACGCCACATTAAGTAAAAATAATTTTCTTACATAGCTCATGCTCCATGAAAGAACGAAGGAAGAGATATAATAGCTAGAAAAAAATCCTATTTGTATACGAAACGTTACTTTAATAGAAATACGAACAGGAAAAATAATGAAAATTTTCTTCACATGAGATACAAAGTAAAAAATAAACGTAATAAATGCCGGAGAAGCATCCGAATCAGAATAAACTACGGATCACGAATGTGAATTAATACAGCATTTGGTCGTTCGAATGTTTACCTATCCAAACATAAATTACCTAAACAATGAACATATTTTATCTCGACGATTCATCCGGACTGGGAATAATCCGGATCTCGAATTAATACATCATTTGATCGTTCAAATGTTTATTCATCCAATCGCGAATTACCGGCTGATTGGACATCAAATCGATGACTTGGTTGACGTGATAACACAACGATTCGATTTGTTTATCCCAAGTTGGTAACACGTCTCGAGCTGTAGACAAAATATTTACATCGTTATAGAATGAAAAATTTGAAGAGAAAGTTTATACGAAAGGCTTACTTTCGAAATGGACGATGGCCAAAATCTGATCGATAAACCCGTTCATTCTACCTTCGGTGATCATCTGGCTAGCGATTTTTTCAGCTTTACAGGGAGATATTTCTAGTAAGGCTCCGAGTTCGTCAAAAGTAACGTTGTTGTAGAGTTTACTGGCGGATAAGAGGTTGTGTTCGATCACAGCACGTTCGAGTATAGTGGAACCTTGAAAAAACACGATACAATTTTAATAAATGAAACAACTTAAAAATGAGAGTAAAAAGCCGATTATTACCATCTCCGGTAACCGCTTTCTGATGAGGTAACAGCATAGAAGCGAATTCTTCGAGCTCAAAACGCCGAATAATACGATCCAAGTACATTTTCTCGAGGATCGAGAATGCTGGTAGTTGCTGGCATCGTTCATCTTTGAATAAAGTGGCCAACATACGACTTCTCTGTTGTCCAGCCGAAGCCAAAATGGTGCAAATGAGCGCATTTCGAAGAGCGGTCATACGTTCTTCTTCGTGTATTATGGTTCGGTAGGAAAGCTCGTTATAGCGTTGAGCAGCTTCGATAAATTTACGACGATAATCGAGTACTCGAGCGTAGCATACTTTGTAATATACTTGTAACTTCTCGTCGTCTGAATCAGCCTGTAAAATCAACGAATTAGAAACGAACTGATAGCAATAGCTCAAATGGAGGGTAATTTTACTTGTAAATGAGATGCTCGATTTATAAAAGCTTCAGCTTGAATCGGATCATCGTCTTCTAAGTATAAACGAGCTATTTTCATGTACGTTTCTAGCTTATAATTCACTGTGTATTGTCTGGAAAATGTAAATAGAGTTAAAACAACTCAATTTTAGTACCGGATTGAAAATTAATTAGTGATTACTTTTTTCCTGTTTCCAAAAGGGTATTCCGACGAGGACGCTGGCTTTTGCTTACCCGAAATTCGCTCACGTTCGTAAATCGTAGATAGATGCTGTCTTAATCGCCGCCTGCTGTTCTTCGAACGATATCACACGAGGTTGCTACCTGGATTTACGGATAAACCGCCGATTTAGTTTTGAAGTGAGTTCAGTTAAACGTAAGATATTCAACTTACTTTTTCTAAAGTGAAATGAGATATTATTTTGGATAATTCGTCGTCTAATTCGGTCAAGTGATTGGTAATATCGGTAAGAATTTGACGAGAAATCACAAGGCTGACATTTTCATTAACGACTATAAAAAAAACGTTCGTTAGACACTACATGATGAAAGATTGCAAATAAAGAAAGCGTGTACGAAAGGATTCTCACTAGCTTCGATGAATATTTTCAATGCTTCGGCTACATCGGTAGGAGATGATTTTAATATGCTTTGAAGTATCGATCTGTATCTGTGAATGGAAATCAACGTTAGTTTCGAATAAGTTGAGCATTTTAAATCGATTGGGCTTACTTTTCAACTTGATCTTTGTGAGATCCGGTGTAATTTGACAATTGAGTTACCTGCTGTCGTACAGCATTCGGCGTTATGGCCATCTTTCTAACCTGATTCGCGATACAATAGGAACTTTGAAACGAGATATAGATATTACAATGGTTTATAAAGCATAATTTAATTACCAAACTTATTGCAAATCATGAAGAAGTTCTTTTCTTTTGCAAAACAGGACGCGAATTTTCAATTTTGTTATCAAAATAAGTGAAAATTGATAAGGTACCTTCGTCATACCTCAATGCGTCGACTAGGCATCTTCTCAAAAACTGGAAGAAGAAAATGAAACATTTTATTTTTTTTTTAATAATTATTCATCAGTGTTTTCTAATTCCGTTGACGTTGCACTTGCAGTTGAGAAAATATTTCACACAATTTCGCACATTGAAGAAGATGAAAAAAAAATACTTAGTGTTTACAAATCTGCGTAAATTTCGAATTACACACAGAAAAATGAACCGTATCACATGCATTTAATAACTCGGAATATTTCATAAACATAAAATCACATTACGATAATATTCATTCAAAAAAATTCAATAAATAGAAAACGATAATCAATAACGAGAACAAAATTTATCTAAAAACACGATTATGAACACGATATAAACTTCTGCCATCCGCACCAGTAACTAAAATAGTAACTTAAAACATTCTTATTCACAAATAAACGCCTAATTGCGTAGCTGATTGTATTAAAACCTTGATACCAGGCATAAAACTAGCAATAGTAGAAAAATCTGGACCGGATACCAATTGCGTATATAATGAAAGACATTCTGGGTAATTTCCGTTTTCAATAGCTTGGGTAATGTTATGTAAACCTTGTAAAGTACTCAGTGATAACTGAAATGAAAAAAATCTCGTTACAATCATGAAAAATGCAGGATAAAAATTGTATAACGGTTGAAAGATACCTTTGAATCACGAATTGCATCGTAGAGAGTTTCCAATTTTCGACTTGTCTCGTCCAATTTACGTTTCATTTGCTATAAAATAATTAATCAAATTAAGTTAGTGGTATAGAAAGGTGTGAAAAAGATTACCGAATTCTCACCAAATTGCCAGTATTGCTGACGCATCGATTACGTAAACCATCGAATACGGTTTGTATATTGACATGCTGGTCTGGCAGAGCAGACTTTTTTATCGGTATGTTTTCGATGCTTGGCTTCTTAGGCATAATAGGCTGCGCTGTGACGTTATTTTGATAGTTATTCGGTATATGATCAACTTGAGAGCCTTCTGTTAAATTCGGCTGAGGCCAAGGGTTCCCTTGATTGAACCCAGGGTTTTGCTGGTATGCATTTGGTGCCGAAGGAGGTCTATTCATGGGATTTGGTTCTGGCATAGCAGATCCGTACATTGGATGAGAAATAGGAGTTGGTTTGACGTACCCCTGCGTAAAAATTCAAAATTTAAGACGTTTTTGATTATTCTAGACGTTGAACAAATTAAAAATAATCTCACTTGATCGCGATTCTGGTAAGTGGAACTTAGTGGAGGTGGATCGTACCGAGGCTGTGAATCTGCACAAAATTTTATTAATTTCTAATTACGTCTATTCGATTACGAAATAGTACTCGACTTACCTCGAACGTAGGGCTCGTTAACTGGTTGCGGCGCAACTGGATAAGAATCATTTCGATTCGGTTGCTGATAAAAACTGACGGGATTTTGGGGAGCAAACTGTGCCACTGGATTACTCATTGGTTGTTGAGTGATCGGGCCCATTGGCGGTACTGTATTTCCATAACCATTTCCTTTTACCGAAGGATCCAGGACATATTTGGTTCTACTTTGCGTCACATGCTCGGTAACAGGGCGAGAGTAAGGAATCTGAGATGACGAAGGAGGTGGAGGTGTTGGAGTCGATGTTGTCCTATGCATCGGCGATACTCCGGGTGGTGGTATTGCAGCTGGGTTCATCTGCAGGGCAGGTGATGAATTGTAGAAATTAGCTGATGGATTTGAAACCGCCGATATCGGAGGTGTAAACGAAGCACGAGACTGCGGATTGATTGCTGGCATTCGGGGGCCAAATGGCGTCGAAGTCTGGGAAATGAATGGATTAACAGCAGGGGTGGAATTGACCGAAGTAGAATACTGATACGATGGAGTGGTTGGATTGTAACTGGAAACAGGAGCTGGTGGAGTAGAACTAGCAATCGAATTAGGCGAAGAGAACATTGAAGTGGGTTTTCCAGCAGCTGAAGATACAGGAGGTGGTGTTGGGTTTGTAACTGGACTGTATGGGTTCATTGTAGGCCTTGACTGATGACTGTAGTTCGGTTGGAAATCGCCTCCGGATCCATATTGTTGCTGATGAGATGTCTGAAAAGAATTATCATCGTTTTAATCAGAAAACAGCCTCGAAAAAAGAAGAAATTCGAAAAAAAATGATTAATTTACTTGGTACGGTTGCTGAAGATGAGAATACCCGTTTGTTTGAGCAGAGGGAACGCTTTGTTTGATAATTTTCAAACCTAAAGCTATCATTAATCTATCCTTAAGATCTTGAACGTTTTCCTGCGAAAATAACCTCCATCAAATACTCAATTTCAACTCGAATTTCTAAAAAATTATGCCTCAAAATACCTCATTCGATTCTCCTAAATAAGAATACGCTTCAGTAAGATATCCTTCGGACGCCAAAAGCTCCGCATAACGTTGGATTACTTTAGAAAACGTTCCGTAAACAGGTACTTCGATATTTCGAGCTTTCATAGCCTCTTTCGTCACAAGAGCGAGTTCTACTAATTCTTGAATTTCCGAAACTGATTCAGATCTAGTCTGGTGATAATTTTCGATCAACTTATTCACGTTTCCGGCCAAAATGAAGCATATCACAGCATTATGTTTGAGAGACTCGTCTTTAGCGCTGGATAATCTCGCGCCAAGTGATTCTGATAAACGAAAAAATTGAAATTAAATGAGATGATTTTTCCAAAGATAAATGAGGAGAAGTAAATTTACCACATAAAACTCTGAATTCGCCACCGCTTGTGTAAGTTAATAAAGCAGCCACGATGTGCTTCCAACTCGAAAGGTCGCAAGTATCGACGATATTGAACCAGTCTTCGGTTACTATTGTTGATATCAACGTGGTCAAAGGGTTATCAGTTTTCTATGAAAAATTTAAAGTGAATTTTTACAACCAAGTAGGTAATTCATCACTGATTATTTTCAATTACCTCAAAATATTTCGATTGAACTTTGGCAACGAGTTCCTGACCTCCTGACACGGCTAACGCGAACGCGTCGGATATTTTATCTTCTCTAAGACATAAATCAACCGCTAATTCGAGGTTACCGAGCACCAGAGCATCGCTGATGGCGCTGTTTACGTCTGTAAATTTTTAAAATCATGTAATAGTATTCGAAGAAGTTGCACTGCGAAGAAATTGTGTTGGAAATACCATCATTTTGAGGGATTGTCAGAGCTGATTTTTTCAAAGGGGGTGATGAATTATCGACGGCGTTTTGTTGCGCCTGCAAGTTGAATTATGGTTAAGATTGCGAAATATTGAAAACCTATTTCGTCATGCTTAGATAATAACTTACGGCAATGGTATTGAAGATGTCTTCGGCAGGTCCCTGGTCAAAATATGCAAATAGAGTAGAAAAATTATTGATATTTTGATCTAAAATTAAAGAAATTACATTTATGACTCACAATATGAGAAATATTAGACGAAGGATCACAGGACGACGATTCATTACAGCAAAGATCGTTTATATTCAAAGCGCCGAGCTAATCAAACATAAAAATTCAAAATTCGAAAGATATTCGAACATTTTTTGCATAAATGATCATTCTACCTTCTCCTCTAACGTTGATTTTGACACACCAAGCAACGAATACATCTGGTTTATAAAATTATCTCCGTATAATTGACCAGCAATAAAATTCCAAACTTTTTTCTCCTCAGGATTCTTGACAGCTTGGCATTTTTTAACGCAATAACCATAGACCTCGCCTTCTTCCAGGACGTTATCCAATTCTTTAAACTGGACTTCTAGATTTGGCTCAGTGACTACTCGATGGATGTCAACGGTTGTACTTTGGTTTCCAAAACTCAATAATTTACCACCAAACTGAAACAGAATATTTTTGTAAGACTATGTGTTGTTGTGATTTTGAAAAAATAGAGCAACTTACACCAAAAGACACTCCGGATGTTCTTTTCAACCATTTAGGTGCTTTATTCGAAACTGCCGGAGATGTTTGAGCTGGCTGTTGATATTGACTTATGCCTGGGAACGAATCAGCGATCTAAATAGGATATTTTCATCAATGGAAGAAAATATCATCGCTGAATAAATATAAATTACCATATCTGCCGATTCTTGAGGCTGATCACTGTCCCAAGTCAGTACCGTAGCAGGGCCTTTACCACTGGAGCTTGAAATAATCGAAGGATTCCTCGGGCACCAGCTCACCTCGAAATTCCATTCATTTTCCAGAGGAATTTTACGTATTATTTCTCCTTCCCTCGATGATGGGGTGTTGACATTCCATAATATCAGTTTATTGTCTTTACCACTGCTTATCATAAGTTCTGGATCAGCGTCGCACCAGTCTAATGATAAGACACCCCTATCACCAAAAAAACTATTAGAGTTTGCTGGAATTCAATTAAGTACGAAAGTAATCAAAATACTTTTCATGTCCTTCGAAGACTTTTATAGGTGACGTGGCTAGCCGAAGATCCCACATTTGAATAACAGGGTATTGATCTTCTTCGGATGCTAGACAAAGCTGCGTTGTGTGCTGAGATCCAGTCTCTGGGTTCCATTTCAGATCTCTCCATCGTACCTGGATTCAAAGATAATGACAATATGGTTGGACAAATTGCTGATTTTAATAATTAAAGACCCCAAAAACGACCTACTTTGGACGAAGAATCCGATAATTTAATAATTGACTTGGAAGTTCTCAAATCCCAAACTAAGCATTGCGTTGCGAAAGCTGTCGCGATGATATGTTGTACTAAAATTACAAATAATCAAATTAATTTCAAAATATTCATTTTTTAACTCATATACAATGTATTATACCTTGTTTGTTACTAGATAATGATGCAATATCATCGAGAGGCTCAGCAGCAGCAAGATGTTGTATCGGAATTAATTCTCTATTCAGGTCCCATATGAATATCTCCCTTGCTGATGCAGCGGTAGCCAGAAAATTTTTCTGTAAAACGAATTTGTCAATTGGAAAATTATCATTGATTTTAGAGGGAAATATTATAGATTACGAACTTGTAAAGTGAAATCGAGAGCTCGAACTGGTCCTGAATGTGATTTCAAACAAGCAATAAAACCATCTTCTTGGGTCGGTATTCGCGAATCATCAACAATTTTCTTTTCAATCAGTTGGTTCGCATCATATATCGGTATCACACCCGAATCGCAACCACCGACAATAATATTTTTATCACAGTCGTTACTCCAAATGAGTTTATGAAATCTGTAACCCAGTTTAATATGATTACGTTGAAGCAATGACGAGTACTTTTGCGCAAGAAAAATCATACCTGTGATCCGATTTGAAAGCACATCGAATATTCAAATCAATAGATGGCCCGGTCAAATCGACGTCGTATAATTCAATACAAGCCGAGGTGCTAAGAGAGGTATCTAACTGTTGAGCTGCGGTTCCAGCTGCCAAATGTATAGGATATTGATTCTTAGGTGACCATGATAATCGAACCGGAGCTGCTTTAGCAATTTCTTTCTTCGTCATATTTCAATGTACCTGCGAAATGGTATAAAAACACGAAGTCAGATTTGTTGTGAATTGACGCTGTTATCACTCGAAGTAGGTCCGCTCGGTCATATCAAAGTGAACAAGTTCAAGTCGAGGTTACGTAACCGAACAATACACAATTATAAATGTCCTATAATGCATTAAAAAAATATTTTAAATGAACTTTTACCCTGTAATTGCCCAGATACCGACTGCAGAGATAGCTAGAGTTATTTCCAACCTGATACTTCCAACGTGGAATCATTAAAATGGGTTAGAAATATGATCGAGTATGCCAACTAACCTTGTTCTGTTCCCATTAATGAATGATTCAAGAATGAAATTTTAAAATTTTCTATGATAAAAAATACCGGAAATGGAAAAAAAATTTTAAAATTGATAATAGAATGATAAGAAATGGAATTTGCAATGCTTCGACAATTTCGGAGAAAAGGCAAAATTTTGAAAGTAGGTAAAAAGATAGGAAAAAAGTTGGCGCTATCCAGTTCTTTTCACTTTTCACATATCATTATTTAGTGTTTGCGGTTTTCTGAGTTTTCTGTTTGATTTTTTCGAATTCTTACTTAGTAAAAATGCGAATATTTCCGGTTAAATCGCTTTTATTTGTTGAATTCTAGACTTATTTAGTATCGCAATTGTTTAGGTAACTCATATTTTCAAAGTAAACCATTTCACTCGGTCCAATTGTAGTTTTAACGGTTCTGCCGATTTCAGATATGGCTGAAACGGCGACACCGCCGACAGAAGAAACTCCTCCGGCTATTGTCACAGAGGAGCCTCAGACTACCGAAACCATCGCCGAATCACCTACTACCATCGACGCTATCAAAGAACCTTACGAAAATCGAGCCGCCGAATTAATCCATGATGAAGAAACACTTAACAATATGACCAAAGAAGAACTCCTAGAACTGTATAAAAACAGCATCACATATATCAACGGCGTTGAGACAAAGATGGCTAATTTTGAAGGTAATTCGCTTTCTTATAATTCATCAGCAATATGTGAAAATAACATTATACTTTTACTTCCAAAGCCGAAGTACTTTCGTTGAAGAATGCCGCCGATTATCAAAAACACCGCGATCCTTCGTACAGAGAAAAAGTATTGTTGAGGAAATTGGCAATGAAAGAACAAGAAATCCAGGAATATGCTGTATGTAAATAATATTCCATTAGTTGAAACTCCTTCACGTAATGATTCGATATATTTACTTTCAGGGTCAAATAAACGAACTAAAAGCGTCTCAGATAACGTCAATTACTACGTTAAAATCGAGTCTGTTAGATCCAGCTGTGAATATAATAATACAGAAATTGAAAAACGAATTGACCGCTACCAAAGCAAGTTTGGAAGAAACGCAAAACGAATTAAATGCATGGAAATTTACGCCAGACAGGTAAT
This sequence comes from Pseudococcus viburni, assembly GCA_033439095.1. Taxonomy (NCBI): domain Eukaryota; kingdom Metazoa; phylum Arthropoda; class Insecta; order Hemiptera; family Pseudococcidae; genus Pseudococcus; species Pseudococcus viburni. Next base: position 18,012 of record JAVBJF010000924.1, read on the forward strand.
CTTTTATCTGGACGATATTCGAATCTTAAATTACATAATGTAATTTCGTATCTCAATTATATTAGTAACACCGGTAAAAGACTGATGGCAAAATGCCGACTACTGCATCAAGAGAACGAAGAACTAGGTAAAATGATCTCAAGCGGTAGAGTAGCTAAATTAGAAGGCGAATTAGCCCTTCAAAAAAGCTTTAGCGAAGAAGTGAAGAAATCTCAATATGGTACGTTCGTTTTTTTATTTCTATTGTGAATTTCTTTCTGCTCAATTCTTTGATTTTATTTTATGTAGAATTGGACGAACTTCTACAAGATCTAGACGAAGACGTCGAAGGTATGCAAGGTACCATTTATTACCTACAGCAAGAACTAAAGAAATCCAAAGATAAAATCCTAGATTTGAATTCCAAGAATCAAGAACTAAGAAATCTCTTGAACGGTAACGCTCCCGAAAACGATACGGATAAGAAACCCAAAATTGAAGAATCCTTCAATCAGGAAGACGAGTCGTCTAACGATTCGACCTGTCTCATTTTGAAAGTCAATCCCGAAGAAGAATACGATACTATGTTGAACATCGATGACATTAAAGAAGAAAATGACTCCGATTACAAAAATAAAAGAAACGCTGAAGATTTCAAAACTGTCCCACTCAAGAAACAAAAACGTATGAATCTTAGTCCAGAACATCCAGATAAAGTCAAGAAAGAATCGAGTGAGTGAATTCGTCGATCTCCCACGTAATCTGAGATTACCATATTGTGATTTTATTGTACAGTTTATTTTTTTGTAGTTTTATGTTGTACTTTATTTCTTCGTCGCTGTCTCGTTGAGTCGCGAGGAGTTTCTTTTTTGAGAAAATTGTGCAATAAAAGAGTAAAGAGGTGATCCCTTTTCTCAACTTGGAAAATTTTTTTCTATTTATTTTTCTAGGTTCTGTTTCATTAGTTCCGAAAAAACCTGGTATCAGAGGTGGATCGAGAACGAAATATTTTTCATAGATTGTTTATTTATCGAATAAAACGAACCGGAGCGATTAATAGTTCGATAACCTTCCTCTGTACAAAAACATAAATAAATTAATTTCTCTTCAGATCATATGATGTAAAATTGGTTCTATCTGTTTATCTATTTACATCGAATACTTGGATGTATTAACGAGTCTGATAAACCAATGAATTGGTAAATAGTCGGAATATCTGTTTCGTCGGTATGTAAACTTCTCACTACAAGATAAATCACACATTCGCCAGCTACGTACCCGCAAATACGTCTATTTTCGCGAATTTCTCTTCACAGTCGTGTAATGAAGTACACGATAATACAATTCGTATTGAGGAGAAAATTTACGTCATCAAGCTCCAGCACAGCGTCGACATATGTTCCGACGAAGGTCAACATTCCCCGAATACCCTTTCTCCTCAGTTCGATGCGCCTGTGTACTGTATTGATATAATTTTTATCATAGTTCACTCGTCTCGAGTCGGCGTACTTGGTCGTGTAATTGTGCTTCGTTTCTTCGTCAAAATTTTCCACTTTGTGTAAATTCGTATCATCTGTTCGGTTAATTAATGCATTAAAAATGAGCGAGCAAATACCCAATTATTTAAAATTCGCATTCGGCGGATTATCCGGGTGAGTTGCACAATTCTGTGATAAAATCCGTCAATTGATAAGCCGTGGAAAATAACTCGTGTTGGATTTTCAGAATGGGAGCTACCTGCGTCGTTCAACCCTTGGATTTGGTCAAAAATCGTATGCAATTGAGCGGAGCTGGCGGTAAACAGAAAGAATACAAAACTAGTTTCCATCTAATCAAAGCTATCATAAAAAATGAAGGATTTTTCGCCATGTACAACGGTCTCTCCGCTGGATTATTGCGTCAGGCAACCTATACAACTACTAGGCTTGGAATGTATACCTGGTTATTCGCCAAACTCACCGGGTAAATAGATATTGGCGAGTATATTTACCCTAAGATCCATTTTCTAACTTTAAAATACCTCCAGAGATGGCAAGCAATCGCCCAGCTTCGCCATCAAAGCTGCCCTCGGAATGTTGGCCGGTGGCTGCGGTGCCTTCGTTGGTACTCCAGCAGAAGTTGCCCTGGTTCGTATGACAGCCGATGGTCGGCTACCGGAAGCCGAAAGGAGGAATTATAAAAGCGTCGTCGATGCCTTGGTCAAGATAACCAAACAAGAAGGCGTGTTCCAGCTTTGGAGAGGTGCCATCCCGACCATGGGTAGATCGATGGTCGTCAATGGTGCTCAACTGGCTTCGTATTCTCAAGCTAAAGAGTTCCTAATGAATACTGGTGAGTTGTCGTACAATCATGGTCGTATCTTGACGAACAGCTGTAATTTTTGGAATTTTTTCCAGGATATTTCAAGGATAATATTATGTGCCATTTCACCAGCAGTATGATATCTGGTTTGATTACAACTGCTGCTTCGATGCCGGTCGATATCGCTAAAACGAGGTATACAGAATCAAACGTAATGTTTTCATATTACGAGTAATTATCGTAGATTCATCGTAATGTACCCCGATACGATGGCGATTGCAAGCAAACGAACCAGTTTTACGTTATTTTTCGCCTCAACCTTGATAAACGTGTTCGCAGGTTATTAATCGTTCGGTATGTTTATTTTTTCGACGATGTCAAAGATGCAGGAGCACAAAATTAGCCGCGGTCGCGAATTAAAATTATTTCATGTGCGAGTCTCGACCTCTGAAAGTAATAACCTTTTTTCGGTCTTATCTATCGACCAAGCACACTTCTCAAAGTGATAATGTCGTGTGGAAGATTATCCGCATCGTGCCGCGTCATTATCTAACTTTAATTTCGAAAATTTATATTTCTGTCGTTGCTAGTTAGTCGAGAGGTTTAATTCCATCGTTGAGATAACGCCACCCAATTTTATTGAACGATAAGTCTCCACGCCGAAACGATTAATGAATGAAATCTCGAGTGTGGAGAAAGTGTGATGAGGCGCGTGAAAGTATTGGCAATTTTTTTCGTTTAAATTTTTACGTAATTTGAATCAAACGACCTGCGCCGCGGCGTAATTAATTTCCTCGTTCGTGGGTAGAATAACGTTCATTGTATCATTCCCCACTCTCATGTTCGTGGAAATTATTCGCCGATGTAGGTTTTTATTTTTTATTAACGAGTCTAATTAATTGCCATATTTTTATTCTTCGAGTTTAGAATTTTAATTGATGGAAGTCGAGGCTTGCGTTAATGGCGAATTACTATAAAAACGCCGAAGAAATCTTAATTTTTAATTGATAATTGTTGATGTACGCGCGTATATAGTTCGTTTCGTGAATCGATTCCTTTCCTACCGAGCTCAGAATTTTTCAAGGCTGTGGAATTTAGTCTTCGGATCGTTTTACCTGTATACGAGTTGTTCGAACATTTTTATCGCCGTTTTTCGAGATCTAATGAAATATTTAATAGACAATTGACGATTACATGGCTCATGGCTGAGCTTTTCGCGATAACGAGCGACGTGTGTCGTCTTTCGAAAAGCTGTCAATTATAGTATCGAGTTTTACGTCATCGACGACCTAAAAACTGTCCAACAATTGAATAGAATTAGAAAAAGGCGATAGATCGAAATGAAATTTTATTAGCGGAATTTTATTGTTTGGTTGGGCGAGTCATTGATACTGCTCCTGCCCCTTGCCCCTCTGTGAATTTGGAATTTGAATGGAAGGAGAAAAATTATCCTTTTTGATAAAATAATGAAAAAAATGAGTAATTTTTAGTCCTAACGATGCATTTCTTCCGTTTAATTTCCCAATTAGGAGGATAAAGAATTGATAAGGCATGTTAATGAGTTTTTGGCGGGAAATTAGCGAATTTCACGACTACAAAAATTTAATTTGATCATTTTTTTTTTTAGTACCCTTTTGAGTTAATTTATTATCGAACGAGCAATAATTTTGATAATATGATCGGTTTGGTGTTGGAATGAAGAGATACCTAGACCTACAGGCGTCAGAATGAGACCTATGTTCAAAATTTCTATGAACACTCGATTTTGGCAGGGAGATAGGAAAGGGTCAGGTTTGCGGAAAAAATCTTAATGAATAAATAATTGAGAAGAATTTCAAAATTAAATGACATATTCAAAGTTCAACGATCAGAAATAAATAGAAGTAAAAATATGGTTAATTTGACTACTCTGACCTTGGAAATCATTGTACAACGCCCATTGCTTTGAAAGTTATCCTGCAAAATAAAACTTTTTAGTCCATTCTCAAATCTTTCAAAGTGAAATTTTGAACCTTTTCTTGAAAATTTCCTAAAATGTCGAAAAAACGATTGAAATTTTGTAAAAAAAAAAATGCTCCGAATAAAATAGGTAGGTGAAAAAAATTCGTAAAAATGATGAATCTGAGGGTACAAAATTTCATTCTAAAAATCACTAAAATATCGCAAAGGTTTCAAAATGGAATGAAAATTATTGATCATCAGTACTTACTGCAAAAATTGTTAAAACCTCATAAAAACATTTTGAAATAGGGCGAATATTTTCAAATTTTTGTAAAAACGATTGAAAATATTGCTTCAAATGGTTCAAAACAATAATTAGTTACGAATACAGCAAAACTTGATACAAATGTCGTGAAAAGTAAAACGATAATTAAATTTTTGCAAAAAACTTTTTTTTAGTTTTCAACAAATTCTTCATTTTCAAACATTAAAAAAAAATTTTTTAAATGATTTCTTGTATGACTTTCGACAATTTTTACGTCTCATTTAATTTTTATATGACCTTTTTAAACCACTTCAACGTGAATTTTCAATTTTTTTTATTTTTCATGGACTTTTGTTGTAAAACTTGAATAATTCTTGAATCAATTTTGTCATTTTTCAAAGATTTAAAAAAAAATCGTCTGTTTTTACACCATTTTTGGGTCATTTTCGAAATTTTTCGATTATTTTTTGTTGATTTTTTTGAAATGTCAACCATTGACAATTTTCACCACAATTTAGGTCAATTTTTATATTTTTTAAAACATCTTTATCAAATACGGTAAAATTTTACGATTTTTAACCATTTTTACTATTATTTTCAATAACTTTCATAAAATTTTACAATTTTATGTTTTTTGAATCATCTTTACGTATAATTTCCATCGAATTTCCTCATTTTTTGATTCACTTACACATGTTTAGGCCTGCTTTTCGGGGTAACAAACAAACTTTAAAAAGTTTTTCGAGCAAAACATTTGATTTTTAAACAACGTATAACCTCTTCTTCTTTGAAAATTTGAATATATTTCGGAGTAGGAAATATTTCACTCCCTTATTGTTGGGGGGGGGGGGAATTCTGATTAAAATTGACGTGAATTTTTAATCATAATTATAATCTCTTTTTATAGAGAATTTTCTGTTTCGAAGCAGAAAAATTTGTCACCCCTTGCTCTCCATTTTGCCAGAAACATTACCTTGTTCAAAATAAAGGTAAACTTTCATTTTCCCCTCAATACTTACTTTATATAAATTTCAGAAAAAAAAAACAGTCTAGAAAAAGTCTGTGGAAAAAATTATCAAAAAATAATGACCACCATGAGTATTATTCTTGGGGCGGGGGGGGGGGGGGGATTTGCACCACTGAAACTTCTGTTAATTAAATTCCTAGAGATGGTTTCTTCGAATTTTAAAAAATATCCATTCAAGTTTTACCTGCTTTTTTAAAACTACACCGTTTAGACCCGGTGAAGGGGGGGATGAGGATAGAACCGAAAATTCCACTCACAAAATGGTTTAAAAGATGCCCATTTTTTGCTTTTTAACTATGATTTTTCGAAAAATTTTCTCTCGTTCTATTCACGCAGTTAGATATAATTACGTGTTTATTTTCAAAAAATAGGCCTGCATTTTAGTAAATCCTTTCAAAATGCGTTAGTTTTGATTTTTCTCTTCTCAATTTCTCATTTTTCTCATTTTTAACAGAAATCGCCACTGCAGTCTCTTCCCTCCCTCCCCCTCCCCAATAAGAAAATACCTGGCAATTTTTCTGTCAGTTTCGCTTTTCACTCGACATTAGCTGATTTCTTACCCTTCACCCTCTCTCCTCCCCCATTACAAAAATGATCATGCACCTGAAATTGATATGGTAATGGTAGAGGGGAAAGTATCTTAAAATCGTAATTTTTCATTTCCAGTTTTGTATGAAGAAGCAAATAATGAGTATACCTAATTTCTGTCTACATAATTATCTTTAAAGCTTTTGCATTGGAAGTGTAAAAAAACGTATTTTTATATATTTTTGAGGGATATTTTTCGAATTAAAGGGGTAGGGATTGCTCAAAAATTAATTTTTATAATGACCGAAATTGTAGATTAGATGGCGAAGAATAATTTTTGCTGGAAAATGTTTCCGAATAGGAAATTCAATTCTGAATACTTTTGTTTATTTACAAATTTTACTCAATTTGGAAACTTTTCGGTAAAAATGAAAAAAAACTTGATTTTTATGATTTTTTGAAAGGCTTTTTTCAAATTTGAGGGGCACCGGTGGCCCCAAATTGTATTTTTTATAGAAAGTTATTTGTAGCTGAGATGTTGAGGGACAACTTTTGTGGGTAATTTTTTTCTCTAGAACCCATAGGAGGAGGGCTACACACTTTTTTAAGAAAGGCGGGCGAACCCTCGGAAGGGGGGGGGTAAAAAAGACATCTGGGCTAAATTTGTTTGTTGTAATCTCTAGAACACGAATCAGTCATAAAATTGCTTTTTACAGCTCAGTCGAGCGGATGTGTTTTTTCGTGAAATTGAGACCCTACTATAAATAAACATACCTACCACTCTTCAAATTTGAATCAGCTGAATTTGCAAAAATTCTGTCTTTTTTAATCAGTAAAATAATTTTCATTGAGAATTAGTGATTTTTCACTGATTTTTTGGTCAAAAATTACTAATTTCTCAGTCAATGTCCCATTTATCAGAAAAAATCAGTAATTTTGACTAAAAAAAATAATTAAATCTCGCCATTTTTCAATTTTTTTTCGCTCAAATCTATAGGTATATATATTATTCGCCTACTAAAAATACCTCAACTACTCCAGCCCCACTGAAATAACAGGTTACTTCATTTTTTCATTGAATTTTAACCTCTCCCCATTTTTTCTCAAAATTTGAGCCGCCCCTTCCTATATAATTTCTTGGTGCGCCTATGGTAGAAAAAGTTGGCAAATTTGACCAAAAAAAGAAAAATTAGGGGGAACGTTCCTTTTCAGAAATCACAATCCAACTCTGAAATTATTTTCCAAATCTAACTTTTTCAAAAACTGCCATCCACTTCTGCCCCCTAAAAAGTCAAGTCTGTTTCGTGCCCGAATAATTGATTTAAAATTTTTTTCAATAATCGAGCTAGAAATTCTGAAATTACCTCCCTCCCCCCCTTCCCACATTCGGACTTCGGTACGTCCTTGCACTCTTCACAATACCACTAATTTTATGAAACCAAATTTTTTTTGAGTTCATTTCATCTCTAAAGTTGGCAAATTTCAGTTTCTATAGTTGACAAAATCGTAAACTTACTTCCCCTCCCCCCTCCCTCACCAGAAAAAAATACTTCGCTTCGTCACCAGTCTTGTTCACAAATTTCATTAAAATTTCGAATTTTTCTGTTTTTTTGACCTCTTTTGAACTTTAGTTTTTTTCATTTCAATTATTTGTTTCAAAGTAAGTGCCTAGGCACATTTACTTGATTAATTTTTTGTTCCAATTTTTTATTCTTATTTCTTAAAAAAATAAAATCTAAAAAACCGGTTCTAATTTGTTTTCCTCATTTTCATTATGTTTACAGAATACAAAACATGAAGATAATCGACGGCAAACCAGAATACACCGGTACCATTGACGTATTAAAAAAGATCCTCAAAAACGAGGGCGTATTCGCCCTGTGGAAAGGTTTCACTCCGTATTACGCTCGTCTAGGACCTCATACAGTACTTACTTTCATTATTTTAGAACAGCTGACCGGTTCGTATTACAAATACGTGTTAGGTGACCAGACAGGCCGAGGTAGCGGATTGTAAGAGGAAAAAATTACGAGAAGAAATCAAAATAAAAGTTTTCTTTTTATCATCGTCCGTTATCATTAAGAATACATTATCTGTGATCTCGGGTAAATTGTTAACGATATCTGCGTGTACTACATGAAAATTTATACCTACCATTGTAACGCTGCTGTGGCTTCTACGAAGAAGAAAAACCTCAACGAAAGAGAATATAGCAGATCATATTCATAATATACTTACCATTTTTAATTTAGAATTTCAGTATTTAAATAAAAAATTACCTAACCTACGTATAAATTTACGACTAATAGTCTGTGTTTATAAATGAGACTGTCGTCGAGTCGCGTCGGCTTTTATAGAATGTCAATTATCGTGTTTTTAGCTTAGGCTTAAGGTTATATTTATTTTGGTAATGGTTACACTGCCGATGAGCATACGTACTACATGGAAGAATAATTAACGCCGACGACGACATTAAAAATTACAATACGACTTCATTTATTCTATTATTGCAACGAGTGGTGCTTAATATTCGAATCGTGTAAATTGTAAGCTTATTTTTTTTTCGCAAAACATATAATCGCTTAATTAGTTACATGTATAATTTGTGTGTACTTAAGACGACTACGACGACGCTCGATCGTGTTGAATTTTTTTTTTTCTGAAGTGAGCTCATACGAGTTACCTTATTTTATAAACGACAATAACTTAAGCTTTTTCTATGATCGCTATTTGTATTATTGGTATTGTGTTATGATTTTTTTTTTCTCTTTGTTATTAGTGTTCTTATTGTTTTTTGAATAGGAGTTCTTAATTTTTTTTCTTTCTTTCGTTGTTGACTAGTCGTGTATGGTGGGTTTTTAGGTGTGTGTAGAGTGTATGTTTTATTTCATAAGGTTTACCTTGTAATGTTATTGTAATGTTCTAATCAAATATTTTACGAGGTTTTTTTTCTCTTGATTTCGATTGTGTTACGTTTTTTCGAGGGTGGATGTCGATCGAGATGGACGTAGGAAATTGGGAATTGGTATCTGTGAAATGAATAATATTATGTTGGGTGATTGACTGCTGAATAATTTTGACGATCCGAGTCCAAAATTCGAAGTTCTAATTTTTTTCATTCTTAAATTTTCTAATTTCTTCTATAATTCTAAATTTTTTTCAAAATAGTGTCCAATTCTAATTTTTTTTTAACTTTAATTTTCTCAAAATTTGACCAATTTTGATTTTTTTTTTAATTTTATAATTTTTAAAACTTCCAAGTTGGAAGAAATTTTGAAAAATATGAAGTTGAAAAAAAAAATTGAAATTGAAAGTTGAGAAAACATTTGAGGAAAAATTTTTAAATTATTAGAAAAAATTTTGCCTTTGAAGAAACTTTTAAAAATATGAAGATGGAAAAAAATTTAAATCAAAGTTGAAAAAATTTTACGAAAATTTAAACTGAAAAAATTGTGCGTGAGAAAAATTTTATCAACTTTATATTTTTAAAATTTTCTTCCATCTCGAAAATTGTTTCCAATAATTAAAAATTTTTCTTCAAGAAATTTTTTTCGTACCATAAATTTTTTTCTCATTTCGAATTTTCTAAAGAAATTTTCAACTTCATGTTTTTCAAAATTTCTGTTAATTCAGTCCAGAATTAGAAAAAAATTTTAAAAATGATAAAAATATGAAATCGAAATAAATTAAAGAAATCAAAGTTGGAAAAATGTTGAAGAAATTCAAATTAAAAAAATTTTACGAATGGAAAAAGTTTAAAATTGGATACAACTTTGAAAACAAAATTTGGTTGAAAAATTTTGAACTTGGAATAAATTTGGACATGAATCGTCGAAATTCCATTTTGTTGGGCAGTTTGGCTGATGTGGTATTGAAATGTGTGGGAATATGACTGTCTATTGGTTAAGGCAGCTTGTTGGGTGAGGTGATTGAAAAAAAAGGGGGTTCGATTTCAATGCTTATAATGTTTAATCATTTTTCATTTTTTTTTCACAGGTTGTCAAAATTTTAATCATTTCAAATTTTTAATATATTCAAATGATTAATGACAATTGAAATTGAGGAATGAAGGTGCAAAAGATATGCCAACTTATTGAACTCATTCTAGGCGAATTTTCATCTTAAAATATAGCTTTCTTACGAGGAAACCTGTCGAGAAATCGCCTCTGAATGGCCTCTGATTTGAACAAGGATGCAATTTTTTTTTGAAAAAAAAGTTCCAAAATCCTCGTAAAGCAAAATTATTGTCTCCAACTTGATTTTTCCATTTTTTGGTGAATTTTTGAGATCTAAAATTAATTTTTTTTCTGACAAGGGAGATATCCCAACTTGGGGTAAAATTTTGAGACGAAACAAAAATAAACCGAAATTACATCATAGAGAACCCTATATTATCCAAAATTTCAGATAATGAAATTCATTTCTCGAATTTAGGCGAATTTTAAAAATTTTAAATTATCTCATCGTACCTACTGCAAAAATGATCAACGAAAAATTTTTTAATTTGGAATATAATTATGTACCCTATTTCTGATTTCCTGAATCGATTGAAAATGGCTTCGTGACATTTCAGAGCCTCTAGAAAATTTAAAAATATTCCAGCACTGGAGAAAAGCGCATAAAAATAGTCCATATGAATTTCAGCATTTATAATCGTGGATTACGTACACATATTGGTGACCTATTTGACCGATTAAAGCACACTTTTTTTATATTGGTAACTGCCAGTTCAAATCCATAACCATCAAAATTGAAAAATTGACTGAGCAATTTTAACTTTGGTGTACGGTCTGGAGGGGGGGGGGGGATAACCAAACGCAATTTCATGTTGGAAAACTGATGAAAATTATGATTCGATAAAAACGTA
>JAVBJF010000925.1:0-28912 GCA_033439095.1 Pseudococcus viburni
TTTCTTTTTTTTGCTTTTGTAATTTCGGACTCACTCAACATAATTCGGAATTTTTTCAGATTTACAGACTATTCGCACTCATTGTCAGTAGGTAGACATCTTGTGGGTAACTAAATTTGAAAAAGTTAATTTACGATAACAAATGTAGTACTGGACTGTTAAAATTTTAAATTTACCTCCTGACTTTTCAATTTTTTTTTAGAGGATCAGTTTCATTGCTCGTAAGTAGCATGATTTGTTAAGACAGATAGACACCTTGGATTTTTTTTTTTTTCATAGAATGGCCAAAGAAATAGATTCAAACATTCTTGTATTTCAAATATTCTATACATCGAAGTTTTTCTCAAAAAAATTAATTAAAATTGCAAAATTCCATATATTTTTTGTATATTTGAATCATCAATGAGAAAAGTTTATCCTCCTTCCCTCGGTACTTCTCTAGTCTCGTAAGCTCCCCGAGAAAATCGCTGGAATTATTTTTTTTAAGTGATCGTTCATTAATTTTTCAATGAACTTGAGTAATACAGCCAAAAAAAAACTTCTATTATGAATAAAAAATACGAAAAAATAATATCAAAATTAACCTTTTACGTCACCGCTTTTTTTCCTCTTTCTAAAAATAAACTCCTGCCAAAAAATCTCCTCAAATGTCGTAAAAGCGCTCAAAATCAATACACCCCAGCATTCTGTTTCGAACCCGACCACAAAGAAAAGACAATACCGAAAAGAAGGCAAAAACCGCATTACTCTGTTTATCACACCTGTACCGTGAAAGCCTCGGTTTCGTTTCGATTCGCACAGCAACAAAGCCGCTAGCAGCGTGGGCAACAACTTGTAAATAGAGAGGGGAAAAGCAAACAGCAGGGAAGGGAGATAGCAAGTACAATACGATTTTATAACGTCTTTCGTAAGGTTAATGTAACATAACGGACAGTTAATTTCACTTCCGTTGAATGCATTAATCATCTTTCGGTTCGCTTTCGTCGACAGCTATCTACGTGTCCGTGTACTTGGAGTATACTTTGTTGAAATTGGTTTTTTTTTTTTTCCATTTTTTTTTTTTCAATATAACTCGACCATATTGATCGAAAATCACTCTCTGGAATAATTATAATACCGAAGTCAGCTCAGCGAAGGCGATTCCCGATTCTACTCTCTCATTTCGAATCAGTGAAAAATCACTGATAAACAGTCAGAATTGCAGCACAGGAAAAATCAGCGAAATTCACTGATTTTCAGTGATTTTTTCCACTGATTATTCAAAGAATTTCACAGATTTTTCAGTGAATTTCATAAATATCACTGAGGTTTTTTTCAGTGAATTTTCACTGATTTCCAATGATTTTCTTTCACTGATTTGTCTTCAGTGAAAAAAAATTTCCGCTGATTTTCTCCTGTGCTGCAGTTCTGACTGTTTTTCTCAGTGATTTTCGGTAATTTTCACTGATTTATAATTTGAGAGAGAGTAGAATCAGTGGGAAATATTTGATTTTGATGCTCGCAGAAAAAAAAAATGCGCGGCCATGTCCAGTGTGCCTGATTGATTTGGTCCCTAAAAAGTGACTTCAGTGACCTAATTTCACTAAAAAAAAGTTACCAAAAATCTTTAATTAATGGAAGTGTTTTTTTCAATCTATCAATCGAGGTTCAAAGAACTCCCTTTATTCTTTCCCGTCCATTTATCAAAATTTAAACGAAATACAACTTTTTGTAACCTTCCACTTTCAATTTATTTTTTTTGTCGTGAATGTGTTGGTATGACTGAGTGAAGCAAGAACAATTGTTTTTTTAAATTGAGAATTTTAAGCCACCAAAATATTTATTTTTTTCAATGAGCAAATAATCTCTTTCAAGATAGTATAAGAATAGTTATTTTTCAAGAAATATGTAGGTAAGTACCTATTTTGAATGATGAGCTAAAATTTTGAAAATTTTGTAAGAATTTTCGTATTTTTCAATCAAATTTTGTACTCTTTTTAGGTATCAGACGACCCGAATTGGCACGGTAGAGATATCAAAAATATCGAGATTTGAATGGGGGAGGGAGGGGGGATAGAAAAATGATTACAAATGGCATGGTTTTCAAAAAAATTCAAAATTACGCGGATTAAATTTTTTTTTGAAAAATCACGTTGAAAAGCAATGAAATACGGTTCATTTTTCTAACACTGATAAAATATTTTCAAATTAGACCGACAATTTCAATGCTTGGTATGTCAAATTGAGACGCCTCACACACGCCTGAAAAACTTGTGCACTTGGAAAAAAACTCCTTCATTTTCCGTCTCCCTTCACCTATAAAAGAGAGAAATCTTTTATGACATGAGAAGTCTCAGAAATGTTCAAAAAACCACACCACCCACGCTACATATTTACGTAGTTCATTTTTCAATAATAGAAAATTATTATTGCGGAGTGCCAATGTCGAAAAATATCTGTAATTTTGTTGAAAAAATGAAATATATTTTGCCAGAGCGAAGCGAGGGAGAAAATTTCTGCACAAAAAGGCAATCAAACGCTGAAACTACATATATCCCTCCAATCTCCATACTCTATTTTTTAAATTTTACTCTTTTTTCGTTTTCTTACAGCGACAAATAAATTTTAAAATTGACTTTAAACGACTTTTGGAGAAATTAATGACAAAGTGAAAAAAATGATTATTGGGCATAATCCAAAGATGGAAAAATCACCAATTATTGCTTTTGCCATGATAATTGGAGAACTTTGGAATATCGACATCGACACCGACGAGGAAGGCCACAGAAATCTCAAAATGCCAGATCGCTAGATGCCCGTTTTGAAAAAAAAGGTCTAGGCCTATCCGATCAAAATTTCGATTTTACATGCATTTTTACACGTGTTTTAAATATAGAACAATTTTTCCCAGAAAATCATCATTAGATGTGACAAACTGATGTGTATCAATTAATCACATCGAAATTAAATATTTATTTATTATTTTTGACTTTTATTTTTTGTTTTTTCACCTTTACGTAAAAAAACGACGAAAAAATTGCGGGATGAGAAACAAAACAAATTTTCATCCAAAAATTCATTTTATTTTTCATGTTTTTTTGACGATGGGTATTTTCTTTTCAGTATCACTAGATGCTAGTAACTATTTCGAGTGAACAATTTTGAGAAAAATTTTCAGGGTGTCTACCGATTTTTCAAAATCAAATTTCTCGACCTTTTCTAAGGTATCTAGTATTACCTCTAAATTTGACACCCCCCCCCCCCCATCAACGAGATCAAATTTATTACAGAAAAAAATTCATACGCGAAAGGAAATACGTCTTTGATTTTTAAAAAAGGCAATTTTTCACAAAAATTTTCCAAAAGTGCGTTATTTTATGTTAAAGAAGAGAAATAGTTACTGCCCGAAGAGCGAAAATGTTTAGAAAAAATGTTCAAAAAAGTGAAATTTCTTTACTTTTTCTGTTTTGTACAAGGCGAAAAAAATTCAACTGATTTCGGAAAAATTCGCGACTTTTGATGAATTTTGGGTCAATTTCGCGACTTTTCGCGACTTTGGCGACCGGTAGACACTCCGATTCTAGACCTCAGAAATTTTTTAGGGCGAGATTTCGAAGTGAAGAAAATATTTCTTGATTAGAGCTGAAAAAAATGTTGAGAAGAAAATTCGACGTTGAAAATTTTTTAGAAAAATTGAAACGACCCCGACCTCTGAAATGAAAATCATTTTCACAACGAAGTAAAATCGAAATTTCGGTCGCATAGGCCTAGATCATTTTTCAAAACGAGCACCTAGTGATTTGACATTTTGATATTCACATTACGAGGGCAGTTCCTCGACCTTCTTCGTGAGAACAAAGTGGATATTAAAAAATTGAACCAGTTTTTTGAGAAACGTATCCATAAGTTAAGCATCGTGTGCATTTATTTCGGTACATGTCAGCAAATTTCCCTCTTTCCTCGAGACCTTTTCGAGTATATTTTTTTCGCACAAAAAATCGAGGTTAATGTGTCGATGCGTGCGTCAGCTCATGGTGTGTACACAATGTGCCATGTAGTTGGCACAAGACGGCGGGGAGATGAGTACACCGCGCACCTTGCGCCGCAAAACCTACCTCATTCTGCTCGCCAACCGAACGATTGACCAGAGCGCCTGAAATAGGCTCGATATACACGTATATGTTTGCATACACCCACCTACAATCCTCATCCACAGTCCACACCTCCCGAGAGTATTAAACCGTCGAACGTGTGAAAATACATTACCTACGTCGACCATAAAGCATATAGAAGGTAAGTGCATGGATATTCTCCACCATATAAAAATGTAAACACAGCACGAAACATTATCAAGACGTACAAATATTAAAATTCTGGTTCTGATACTTGTGAAAATCTCGCTAGTCAGCTCATCACCATAATGAGGATAGGACAAGACGAACACAAGGTAAGGAGAAAAAAGGTCGGCTGACGATTGATATATACGCGACGAGCGGATGTCTTTAATGCGACCTAGTCGAGTATGTAGTTGGCGTCCTGTGTGGATGTGGAAACTGAGTACAATAATAAATGTATAAACCAGATAGCTGGGATGTAATGTAAGTTGAGTAAATCATACGGCGGCGCAGGCGGCATGCTGTCGTCTCTCACTTTCGTTGGGAAGAGCTGCTCAGCTGCAGAGGCGAGGAAAAAAATTGCACCATTTGGTGGTCTCCGCTCGCCTCAACGCCGTCGTCGCCAGCGCATCGAAGCGAAAATGGCATAAATTCTAGGTCATATCGGTAACACGTGTAGCGTGTGCGACGCGTATCCTATTCTGTGTAAATGTATCGAAGCTATAATGGTTCGAGGAATTCGCGCTGGGCTATTTTCTCGTGTTTTGGTTACCGAGCTGTGAAAAATTTCCGAATATTGAATGACGAGGTTAACGAGGGATGAAAATTCGGAATTTTTGCTGCTTGGGATACTACGTGGATATTTTTTTCCTATTTTGAAGAAAAAAATCAACGCACCGGACAAATATTCACAAGGGGAACCTTCACAACTCGTGTGCGCCGATTGAACCGAAATTTTAAGAGCACAAAGTTGATCACAGTGCCTTCTGGATTCTGGAGCAATTCCAGTATTTCCAGAGTGATGGAGAAAAATCAAAACTTTTGTTGGAGGCTCTAAGTAGATATATAGACTTAAAAATGGTCGAAATTGGTTCGGGAGGTCAATTTTAGTATGTAAACCGATCTTGGAATTTTTTACCTCGATATTTATTATTTTTATGAGAAATCTATACAAATCAATAATTTCAGAAAGGGTATAGCCGGTTAAGTATGGTGTTTTGGCCTTGGAAACCGATCTGAACCGCTCCTACCCCAAAAACTCACCCATGATGAGAAACTATCTTGACAAAAATTTTGGACCCCTGGCGCAATTATTTTGGGGGGGAGGGGCCAAAATGTGTTTTTTTTCAATTTTTTCAATTTTTCGTCATTTTTCGCCAAATTTAGATAGAAATTTCGCGTTTTTTCAGATGGATTTTAGAGGGTCTAAAGAAGAAAACCAAAATAGGAAATTTTTTGGGGTAATTTTTCACCAAGTTATGGCGTTTTGAAAATTTTGAGCCGCCATTTTGAAAAAATGGTCAAACCTACAATGGAATTTTTTTCTCAAAAAAAGTGTTATTTATCCATAAATATACCATATATATTTCAAAAATTTTGAAGTGGTGGAACATTGTGAAAAAAAATTAAAACTGGCCCCTATTTTCTAATGTAATTATTGATTTGACGATGGAAGGGAGCAAGGAAATAATTCAAATGGAAATTCGACTGCAGATTCGTTTTCAGGAGGTTTGATTCATATGAAATCGATACCAATATCGGTTATTCGAATTTTTTACAAAAATGACCCCAGGGGGAGGGAAGGGGGACGAAGAATTAAGGGTTTTTCGATACAATTTTCTGTTAACCTTGAGATGAAATAATTTTATAAAAATAATCGTTTTTGTGAAATTTCTCATAACTTGTAAGGTAAGTAGATATGCGAATTTCGAGTATTTTACAACGCGAGGGGCCAGTTTCAATTTTTTTTCACAATGTTCCACCACTCCAAAATTTTTGAAATTTATATGGTATATTTATGGATAAATAACACTTTTTTTGAGAAAAAAAATTCCATTGTAGGTTTGACCATTTTTTCAAAATGGCGGCTCAAAATTTTCAAAACACCCCAAAAAATTTACTATTTTGGTTTTTTTCTTTAGACCCTTTAAAATCCATCTGAAAAAACGCGAAATTTCTATCTAAATTTGGCAAAAAATGACGAAAAATTGAAAAAATGACGAAAAAAACACATTTTGGCCCCTCCCCCCCAAAATAATTGCGTCAGGGGTCCAAAATTTTTGTCAAGATAGTTTCTCATCATGGGTGACTTTTTGGGGTAGGAGCGGTTCAGATCGGTTTCCAAGGCCAAAACACCATACTTAACCGGGTATACCCTTTTCGTGAATTCGCCAAAAAATCGAAAATTCAACTTTTGATAGGTATAGCCCAAAATTTGGTTCTAACAAGGGAACTACCCAAGGTCTGACACACCAAAAGAAAATTTTTTACAGGCTTGTAGAGCATCACACGAAACTTCTACAGCCAAAATTCCTGCCCCCAAAGTCAACTGGGAGGGGGGGAGTAATGGAGATTTGAATTTCAAAAAATGGCCAAAAATTGCAAAAATCCACTGCATGTGAGAAATAAAAAAATTGAAATAACTCGGCAACTTATGGAGTTTACGACGTAATTTTTTTACCATGAACAGAACCTCGCCATAGGCCATTTGCAGAAGTAGAAATAGTTTGGATTCGAGTGTAGACCGCTGGAGGGGGGAGCATAGGCGGAGATAGAACATAACTTTTGGGGGGGCTTGTGCCCCAGTTAAAAAGGAATGAAAAACACGAAACAAAAATGTTCATTTTCGATGACCACCCCCCCCCCCCCTCCAAAAAATCTTCCTCTATTTTTAAGCAATTTTTTGCTGAATTCTTTTTTGAAGACGTTTATCAAGCCCGAGCGAAGCGAGGGCGAAAATTTTTGGAAAAAAAATCCAAAACTGAAATATTTTCATTTTTTTAAATCAATATTTTAGTACTTATTGAAGAGGAAGTGAAATCTTCAACCTCCATTTTTTATTAAATATTTTAGACTTGATATGCCCGAGCGAAGCGAGGGCGAAGATTTGAAATATTGTCAATTTTTAGAAAGAAAACAATTTCATTTTTAATGGTTTGTTGAGTGAATAAATCCATACTTAGGAGTAAAAATTTCGTCCTTTTCGAAGTTTTTAAACGAAATTTCGTGCTTTTTTGTAGTTTTGAACAAGAATAAAAATTTGTATTTTTTTTTATTTCTTACATTTTCGTGCTAGTTTGCAATTCAGTTTGCTGATTGCTCATAGCACCTAATTATTTTCGTTAGATATTAAAAAGACCATTTTCGTAGCTTGAAAAAAACAGGAAATTCGTCACATTGATAATTTATCCCTTGAAAAGTAAAGGTTCCACATGCCCGAGCGAAGCGAGGGCTAACAAGGGAGCTACCCGAAGTAGGACACGCGGATTGAAAAAAATTTTTCACAGGCTTGTAGAGCATCACCAAATACTTCCACAACCAAAATTTCAGGCCCTAAAGTTGATATGGGGGGGAGCTATGAGGGTTTGAATTTCGAGAAATCGCCTAATACACCGAAAAATAACAAAAATCTAAATAACTCGCGTTCTTATGGCGTTTAGGAGATGGATTTTATACCACGAACTGCCCTCGGTATAGGCCATCTGAAGACGGGATAGTCGCCTAGGTTCGCGTGTAACATCAGGGGGTGGGGGGATTTTCACTCATACATTGGTCGTTATTACAATTTTTCTACATCACGCATAAAAAAGGTATGAGTGAAAATCCCCCCCCCCCATGTTAAACTCGAATCTAGGTGACTATCCCATCTTCAGATGGCCTTCCTGGTATAAAATCCATCTCCTAAACGCCAAAAGAACGCGAGTTACATATTTCGATTTTTGTAATTTTTCGGTGTATTAGGCGATTTTTCGAAATTCAAACCCCCATAGCTCCCCCCTATATCAACTTTAGGGGCTGAAATTTTGGTTATGGAAGTATTTGGTGATGCTCTACAAGCCTGTGAAAAAATTTTTTCATTCCGCGTGTCCGACTTCGGGTAGCTCCCTTGTAAGATTTGAAAAATTTCCGATTCCCAGAAAGAAAATAATTCTATTTTTAAAGGTTTGTTGAATGAAAAATTCCATTACTTTGGAGTAAAAATTGCATCATTTTCAAAGTTTTTCAACGAAATTTCGTGCTCATTTGATACACACGAAAATGATTTGGGGGGGCTAATTCAACATTTGGGGGGGGCTTCAGCCCCCCATGCCCCCCCTTATCTCCGCCTATGGGGGGGAGGGGGATTCACTCCTACCTTATTGGACGATCTTTCGAAATTCAAACCCCCATAACTCTCCCCCCTTCCAGGTCAACTTTAAGGGGTGAAATTTTGGCTATGGAAGTTTCTTGTGATGCTCTATAAGCCTGTAACATTTTTTTGGCATTTCAGACCTCGGGTTGTAGTAATTGAATTTTTGTTCGCTCAGCGAGCACTAGTTGTTAATCGTTCCTTTGTCAGTAAATGTTCTATCATATGAGATTCAGTGATGAACACATCACAAAATAATCAGAAACGGGAAAAAACCTCGAATAATTTGACATGTTCATTCGACCTGACATTCGAGCATTAAAATTGAATTTTTCTATTAAAAATCAGATCAGTGAATTTTTCCACCAAAATATACACCAAAAAGTGTTCTCAGATCCGTCAATTTTAGAGTGATTTCGTTACCATCCTCTCTCCCGAATAGAAATATTGAAAAAAACTTCGAATTTAAGCGATTTGATTTTTTAAAAAACACATAAAGTTTAAATTTTCAAAATTGATGAAAATCTTTTTGTTATCAATTTTTTTTCTTTCAGAGTTAAACATCTCCTCCCATACAAAAAGTGATCTTTTTGTTTTGATTTTTTCAAGTTTGAATTGGTTATTTCATTTTTTTGCATCAATGACCTGGGTGTTTTTTTTTTTTTGGTTTTCAGACAAAAACAAAAAACATAGACAAATCATAATGAGGTAATTCTTTACAACCCATCCTTTGCTATGTTTTTCAAGATGAACTGAAATACATTAATTTTTTCAAGAAAAAGTCGTGAAAATATTGGCTGATCAATTAATGAAAAAAAAAAAAAGACTTCAAGGGATTAAACTCGAAAAGAGCGACCAAGTCACTAAAACAGTAATTTATTACGATGTCTAGACAATTGTAACATGTATTTAGATGTTATACAGGGTGTCCACAATATTTCAGAAGTGATTTTCCCAGGTTTTCCACACCATTTTTCCAAGTTTTCTAGATTTTTTACACGTGATATTTATGACACTTGGGGAGAGGATTTTAAATTATGTCATGGAAACATGACTTTTTCATGACTGAATTTCTATTTTAATGAGTATGAACTTATTTTGAAACGAAAAAAGATTCTACAGAGGAAGTGAAATAATTCATATCAATTTTTTTTGATTTTCTAAAACCAAGAAAATAAAAATTAAAAATCGTAACGATGAAGTGCACAGTTTTTTTGAAAATCTGCCTTAAAACATTTACCAAAATTTTTGAAAGAATTTTTATGAGATTTTTTGAGAAAACGGCAGAAATGAAGTACTTAATGCCCGAGTGAAGCAAGGGTAATTTTTTTGGAAACATCACATTGAAAAAACATAAATTGACCCTTATTTAATGCAATGCTTTTAAACTGAGAATCAAGAGATATGAGAAAATTACCTGGTTTTTCCAAATATTCACAAATTTGTAAAAAATTCTCAAATTTTACCGACTGTAAGTTTGAGAAAATTTTGAAAAATATTGGAAAAAGTCAAAATTTGTCCGATGTCTTTTGACTCATGGTAAAAAAGTGGTAAAAATTTTCTGGTCTTTCCAAAGTCGAGAAAATATTAAAAAATTGAAATTTTTAAACTACATAACAAACTTTCTAGTCTTTTTCGAATGCATATTTTGGACGTTTTTGACAATAAGTTCTCAATCTTGAATTAGACTGCCCCCCCCCCATCCAAACAAAAAAATCGAAGCTAACTAAGATCCATACCAATGAAAGAACAAAAAAATACAAATTCTAGCCTCAGAAGGAATTTATTCCGACCCAAAACACAACATTAAATTTATTAAACAAAGTCATCAATCTTTTTCGCAATTTTTTTCAATCTCGAACCTACTTTTTCGTACCAAAAAAATGCAATTTTCAAACCCTTCCCTGCTTCTCATTCCGTCTAGCCCATTTAAACTACCACG
Source organism: Pseudococcus viburni (assembly GCA_033439095.1). Taxonomy (NCBI): domain Eukaryota; kingdom Metazoa; phylum Arthropoda; class Insecta; order Hemiptera; family Pseudococcidae; genus Pseudococcus; species Pseudococcus viburni. The sequence goes on from JAVBJF010000925.1 coordinate 10,385, forward strand.
AAAACAAAATAAATTCTACCCCTCCTCACTCCCCTTCCATTACAAACCTCGCTGTCGAATGCGAATTTAAAAAGCTCTAGCAGCACGTTGCGTACAGCACGAGTCGACGCGACACCATTTCACGCAAATCCATCGAGCGAAAACCTAATGTATTTAAAATTAACCCCTATAAATCACCCGCTCGGCGGGGTACGAGACGGCGACGTAACGTCCGGGGGGCCTAAAACGGACGCACCCGCGTAATATTCGCAATACCGCCGAACAAACCAACCAGCAACTTTGTCACGGCCTAGAATAAGGTCCGGTAGAAAAGGCGGGGGGAGCTTTTTTTCATTCAGCTCGCCGCTCTAATCGGTTTTTTTCTTCGAGGGGTGAAGAAAAAAGAAAGCAAAAGGCCGAAGAATAAGGTAATAAAAATGAAAAACTTTCGTTTAATTGTTTCCTTATTATACCTACGCAGTATGGCAAAATCAGTCTGTACGAGTCATTGACACAGAAGGGTGGAGAGCAAGGGAAGGTGGTTCGGATGTGAGTATTCTTGTCACATATTCTCGCAGTTATTTCGCATTTCGTGAATCACGAAGGATACAATTTGTTAATTTTGTAGCTTTCGGATGTTAGGCAAACTACACGGTCACGAGCAGAAAACAACTTTTAAAAAGTTTTCCCCAATCGATACTTGCCAAACACCAATGCCATAACTTTTGCAAAATTAAAAAAAAATGGCTAAAATTTCAAAAATGCTTACTACGCAGTATTTAAAGAGAATACGTATTTAGAACCATAATTCATCTCAAAACTGAATTTTTCAATCGTGAATAGTTTTAATTCCAGGCATGGCCGCCGGCGTTACTGGAGGTGCTGGCGTCCTCGAGCTACGGGGATTTTTCAACAATTGCTGTTAAAAAAATCCCAAAATCCACAAAAATTTTAAAACTCAATCACAACGGCAAAAAATTTTCTAAAAAAAATGAGAAATTTCACACCAAACTTCAAAATCCAGGAATGAAAAGTCGAAAAATAAAACTTCAATTTTTGACTTTCGGCTGAAAATTACAAAAATTAAACTTTTAATTTAGCTTTTAGCTTTTTTATTCATACAGCTAGCTTTTGGTTAGCTTTCAGCTTTCTCTCGTTTCAGCTTTTAGCTATAATTATGTGAACAAACGATTTACAGCACCTTGACAGCACAATGATAAAAATCATCGTTCATGTCTGTACTATTTTCTCTAAATTTTAATTTTTTCAGGTTTCATAATTTTTTCTCAGAATTTCAATTTATTTGACTCCAAAAAAATTTTGCCACTCTTGAAATTTCTTCCTCAAATTTTTTTTTCAGCTCCAAGATTTTTTTTTCAATTGTCATTCACTTCAACATTTTTTCATTTACTTACTGGTATTTATATTAAGTATCAAGTGTATAAAATTCCATTTTTTGATTTGAAAATGTTTGAAAACTTTGACGTTCTCTCGAATTTTTTCACCTTGATTTTCTTAAAAGTTTTTCCACCCCAAATTTCTTCAAAATTTTTTTATTCCAAATATTTTAGACCAGGAAAAAAATTGAAGACAAAATTCCGAGCTGAAAAAATTAGAATTTTGAGGAAAAATTTCAAGAGATGCAAAAATTAAAATTTCGAGAAAAATTTCGAGAGTTAAACAAGTTTGAGAAAATATTCAACATTGAAAAGTTGTAAAAAATACCAGAGTTGAAAAATTTGTTAACCTGAGAAAAAAATTGGAGGAGAAAAATTTCAGAGTTGATAAAAATTTTTATTTCAGATGAAAAAATTTTTGAGTTGAAAAATATTTTTGGGAAAAAATTTTAGATTTGAAAAATATCCTTGCCCCACCCCGGGCTCCTCCCACCAGAGTGTGAGCACCTACGGAGAAATAAATGATCCTCCGGTTCTGATATGCTCTGATTCCAGGGTAGCCTTAGATCCTCTGGTTCTGCTTTGCTGGGGAAGGGGGAGATTTAACCCAATTTTCGATTTATCAACAACGAAATGACTCGAGGAAACATCTCGAGGAAATGTGAGACATTTTCGCAACAAAAACTACACTGAAAAAAAATTGAGATGCCAAGCTTACCCTTCGACTTTCTCTACTTTTTCCCTTCGGTTTTCTCATATTTTTTTCATACCTGAAAATCACACGGGGCAGAAAACAAAATAAGCTCTAAATTACATAGTAAGTAGCAACCCGACCACAACGATAGATAAAGGCAGAAAACCATAATAGATAGACTAATGACCTTGTTGGCACGAACCTCTCCTCCCCAGCACATCAGTACACAAGTTGAACCGGTACACTACAAAACTATGATACACTGATATACTGCACGTTTGATAAACGTGCGACTTGCGATGACGATGGCTCTCTTTCTCTTGTTCTCTGCTGATGAGTGAATAAGCGAATGAGAATGGGATGGAAAACCATCGCAAGAGAACGACGGAGACGCCAGGGAATTATGTCGTATCGTACGCTTATGCTATATCGCGATGTTGTCAGATTAAGAGAAACAGCAGCAGCCGGGCCGGGCTGGGCCATGAAACCAGCCATTTGCCTTCGTATCTTGTCAGTTCGTCGGGTTTACATAATTTATTAATACCAGCACAAAGCTCAAAGATCCATCCCAGCCTACGGATGGAAGTTGATTAAAAAATTAAATGAAAAGAATAGGTCGTGTTGTTTTTTTTTTTGAAGTGTCGCAGAAATTTTCAAAATATGGGTATTTGAAGAAAAGGCTTTTCAAAATGTTGTAAATTTGAAATTTTTTGTGGAAAATCATCGAAAATATTGTAACACCAGAAAAATATTGTAAACTGGTTGGAAATTTGGAATATTAGATAATATGGAAAAAATTAACAAAAATTTTGTAATAGTTATGCCGAAAAATTTGTATGAGAAGTTTTCATGTCCAAAATATCATAAAAGTTACTCCACAATTCATAAAAATTCATAGAAATAATTGTAAAACACATTAAAATGCTAACAAAAAAGGTTCACAAATCATGTAGAGATAATTTAGTTTCACGAAAAATATTTTAAAAGTTGGAGAAATGATTGAAGTATTATTTAAATCGCCGAAACAAATTAAAATGTTGTAAATTAAGCAAAAAATTGAAAAATTAGTTGAAGATGTAGTAAAACTGCTTAAAAATAGCACAAAAGTTGCCAGAAAAATGTTGAAAATAGCTAAATACGTCATCAAAATTATTAAAAAATGTCAGAAATATGGTCAAAAAGTTCTTAAAAATCATTAAAGACAACGTAAAAGAGATCACAATGTTACAAAAAATTTCCCAACGCATTTAAAAAGTACATCAAAATACCACCAAATCTGTTTGAAATTTTGAACAACATGATAAATCGTTTGAAATCTTATAATGAACTTTTATGATTTTATCAATAAAACTCACAATTCCTCAAAACGACTATTTTTCATTTCTTCTACTTTTCATTTTATTATAGACGATTTCCCTAATATAATTTGTTATTGCAAAATGGAATTTTCTTCACTTCTAGAAGAAATTTCAAGAATTTACCAACAATTTTAATCACATTTTTGTAAATTTTCAAGATTTTTCAACGTTTTAGAAATTTTTTAGTGATTTTTCAACACTTATTTTTAAAAAGTTTTACTCTTAAAACTATTTTTATATGAATCTTTCAACCATTAATGAGCATTTCATTTGAGAATAAATTGCCTAAGAAAAAAACTAATGCTGGGTTCGCGTTCAGCGGACCGAAATCCCTCTATATCACTATTTTTGCGATCGTTTCACTCGTAAAGTTTCGAAATTCATTTTTTTTGTCAATATTTTCAGTCATGGAAAATCAGAGAAAAAATAAATTTTGTGACACTGAGTGAAATAACCGCAAAAAGAGTGTTTATTGGGGTATTTCGGTCCACTGAATACGACTCCAACGTTAGATTTTTCATTTGGTGATTTTTCCTCATAAAACGCTCAAGATTTGAAATATCAGGTAGAAAATTTTTTTTTCAAGACCAAGTATGTAGAATTTCGCTTGACACTTGTGTAAAACGGTATTTTTGACTTAAGGCGCAATTCCTAGTAGATTCAAAATGTTTGCTTTAATCGAGTGTTTAGGAGCAAAGAAATTTCTCAAAATTGGCAAAAGATCAACGTTTCTCCGATTTTGAAATTTTCAAGTCGAATTTTTCAAACATGCATGAGGGACCCTACTTCGAACACTCACAGAACCCGACCAAGTGGAGCAAAAATGAAAACTTTTTACCACGTAATATTCAGGACCTTGACTTCAAATTAGCCCTGGAGAAATGTACTTTGAAAAAGAAAAAATTGTTAATCACAATTTTATTGCGTAAAAAGCTTCTATATGATTTCCGGAGTCTGTGATAAAGTCGCACCACCCCAGCCCCTATTGCTTTTTGAGGGAGGTGGACCCTTTATGGTGGAGAAAATTGTTTAGCACCGATTTCGCTCAAATTCATCAAGTGGAGGGTTATTTAGGTGTAGAAGTACTCCCCAAAAACTTTCAGCCCCCTCGACCTCAGGGGGCTGAGCTATCACGTACCAAAGTTGGACATTTTTTACTAAAATGACAAAAAACCGAGTTTTTCGATTATAAAATCGTCCCAAAATTTTAATTTTGAAAAATTGCGTATTTTCTGTACACATTTTGAGATGACGAATTCGACTAGCCTATCAACTTTTTCGTTCAAAGTGTTTAACTCCCTCCCCCGCCCCATAGTCAAAAATGTTCAACTTTGGGAAGCGATGGCTCAGCTCTCTAAGGTCGAGGGAGGCTGAAATAGCCCCAAAAGTTCTAATTTTGCTCGACCAAAATTCGAGCAGAAATTTTTTGACATTTTTACTGAAATACATATAACGATTTTGATATTTTTACTCGACTTGCATCAGAGATGCGCCAAGATCACTAGAAAATTCCTGAAATCAGTGGTCAGCGAATTTCAGCTTGAGTTCCCAAGTTATATGCAAAAGGAGAAAGGTTCAAGGGTCATAATCATAACTCATAGTCATAATAATAGTTTAAGATTGGAAAAATCTTCATAAGATTGCGAATGCGAACATTTTTAAAAACGAATTCATTTTTTGATCTATTTCTACTTGGCACATCACTAATAATGCCTTTTCTTCGCGGCCTTTTTTTTCAAAATCAAACATATTTTGGGAAATTGGAAATTCTGAGTTTTCCAACGATAGAATTTTTTCAAGTTAAACAAATGTAGTTGATTCTTTACAGCTTTGAATCAAAAAATTGTAAAATTGAGAGAAAAATCAACAAAAATTCAAATAATTTTGCTCTTTCGTCTGAAAATTCCACTAGATCAAAAATCGTCAAATTCATTTCAAAATGTGACCCGTGCAGGGACAGGGTACCTGAAGTCGGAAAACGGAATTTTGCACTAGAGCCAAAAAACGAAAAATGGGCAATTTTTTTCAAATTTTTTTTTTTGCGTTTTTATGTGGTTCAGACCTTTACGCAGCTGTTACCAAAATTTCATTTCGGAAAACCTACTATAACACGTCTAAATGACGTTCAAACCGACTGAGGAAAAGGTACCTAAAGTCGGAACGTTAAAAAAATGTGCATGTGCTGCAAAATGCGGTCTGTTGAAGGTAAGGGAAGCCTCGGGATTCTTCCAGACTAGAAAAATAAAGTAAAATACCCATAGATTTGTGTGTGCAAATTCAACTGTACCTACTGAGAAATACATAATTTTTGAAATATTGCTTTGTTGGAGAATATTGAGATATAAATGATCGAAAATGGATGTAAACGATTTCCTATTCTCCTAAGGCGATTTTAGACGTTAAAAACGAATTCCTCGTGAAATTTCAGTACAAAAAAGAAGTTCTGAGAGCTTTTTTGATAATTTATACAGTATAAAAAAAAGGATTTCTCTTTGTAATGCAGCTTTTTTCAAAATTAAACTCAGCATTATAGTGAATTTTTCATTTTTCTCTCCTCTTAAAGTAATTTTTGACTTCAGAAACGAATTCCTCGCGAAATTTCAGTATCGGAAAGTGGTTTTGACAGCTTTTCTGATGATTGATACATGAGAAACAAGAGTAAAAACTTGAAACGCGTTTTTCTCAGAATTTTGTTTTTATTGAATTCTTATTTTCTCAACTTCAAATGTCTCTATCTCGGCGAAAAATGGACCTTGGGTGCTCATCAAGGTCTCAAAATGTTCCTCTTGGCCTCCTTCATCATTTTAGCTCAAAAACTCATTTTTGAAAATTCCGACTTTAGGTACCTTTTCCCTGCACGGGTCACAAATTATACTTATTCATTAACTTCGAAAAAAAACACTTAATAAACATTACGAAAATCATGAAACTTCGGAGCAAAAAACAGTCCACCTCGCAGGCCTGTGTAGAGGGGAGCAACGGGGGTTTCCCCCTACGCTCGTAATTTTTTGCTACAGCTAAAAAAAGCTTTGAAAATTTGTCTTTTTACTGCGAGGGCCCGCAAAAAAAAATTGGCCTAACCACGTCGTGTAGTACATATATCGACGTTCAAAAGACCAAAAGACTCCCCCCCCCACCCCGATTTTCTCAGCACGGCCCTGCCACCTCGTAAAAATTAAAACAAAAAACGAAGAAATAAAACATACCCAGAAATGCATCTACATCAACGTATCCAATATTTGCTCCGGTTTCGTATTTTTTCCACCAAAATCATACGAAAACCACGAAAGAAAGGGGGAACCCCGAACAACGAGCAATTTCCCCGCTGTGTGTACTTCGTATCTATACCCAAACTCATATCTACGGCATCATTTACGAGCATGCGAACGGTTTTCTATCCTTTGTAGACCCTTTTCGAGCGAGCGGCGGACCCGCTTTAACGCAGTGGTAATTTTCAAGACGTGGAAAATTATTATCGCAGGTAGATAGCTACCAGCTATAAATAGGTACGTATACGTACGCGTACGAGAGATACCTCCGCGATACATCGCGAATACGGCAATCTTCGTTCGGTTATTTCTGCTTTCTGAAGCGGGGAGCGGTTCGAGAAGATTTTCCGCCTTCGAGAACGACGCTATAGACGTGGATATCTCTATAGAGGCGAAATTTTTCACAGGCTGATACTCTACGTGCCGCGTGTAGTATATGAGTGCTGTGTGATTTGCAGTGTTTACAAGCGGATGGCGGGCGTATAGGGGAGGGCAGCGAAACATTGTGTACATACTGTACTATGCACAGCGTCCCGGTAGGAGGAAAGGAGAGGGCGTTAAAAAAGCGCGTTTCGAGTTGCGGGTCGCCGTAGCAGCGCGGCGCGCGACCTAAATGCGAGCCCGAGCCGCCGCGAGAACACGACGGCGACGGAGGCGCTGGTTATCGATTAATGAAAATTACATTGTTATCTGATCACGTTCATTCACAGTACGAGTACATACGGTTCGACTTGGTCTTTTTATCTTGAGCCCCCTGCCCCTGCTTCCCCCCTCCTCAGCACGTTGAGCTTGGTGATATACGCGCGGATTAAACCTTGACAATAACTTTGCCTCGTGGTGTTCCCCCATCACCTATCCCCCGCTATGGCGGTTTGATTTCATAGTTGGACGCGCGTCAGATTGTTTATATACGCGAAATTAGAGTGTACGCGGGTACAGGATACGGGAATGGGGATCTTTCTCATTGCGTTGCAAGTGCCACAGCCACAGGCCGCAAGGTGCAAGGTGGTCTGTTTTCGATACGGCAAGCGCGGATTGCGACACTTGGCTGGTGATTGACGATTAATTACGAGATGACGTCGTTGTGTAAAGAGTTTCTTCTTTCAATAGTTTGTAGGAAAAAATGCAAAGGATATTTGGACGCAAATAAAACAATCGAATTGAAATAATTCCACGTAATCACCATAACTTCATTTTTGTCAAAGAAAACTTTATATGCTTCAGGATAAAAGCAGTCCATTCGAAAGTGAAATTATTAAATAATAGTAAATACGGTAAATTACCAGGAAATTTTGAAAATTACCGAAAAGTACGGGGTAATTTCACATGATTACCGCAAATCCAAAGTACCAAAGAAAACACTAAACAGTTGCAGCGTAAAAGTAGTTAATTCTCATGTGAAATTATGAATTGTTGGTATATATCGTAAATTACCAAGAAATACCACAAATTACGCTAATTTACCAAAAACTAAAGAGAAAATACCGTAATTTACTGAGGAAAGCATGGAAAATTTTAGTGTAAAAATAGTCAATTCCAAAGTGGAATTATTAAATGTTGGTAAACACAGCGAATTATCGAGAAATACCACAAATTACTGTAAATTACCGAAAAATTAGGCGAAATTTCACATGATTACCGTAAATTACCAAAGGAACGATCAAACAGTTCCAGCGTAAAAGTAGTAAATTCTTATGTAAAATGATTAAATGTTGGTAAATACCGTAAATTACCAAGAAATACCACAAATTACCGTAAATTACCGGAAAATTCGGCGAAATTTCACATGATTACCGTAAATTACCAAAAGAAAGATCAAACAGTTCCAGCGTAAAAGCAGTTAATTCTTATGTAAAATGATTAAATGTTGGTAAATACCGTGAATTACCAAGAAATACCACAAATTACCGTAAATTACCGGAAAATTCGGCGAAAACTCACACGATTATCGTAAATTACCAAAGGAAAGATCAAACTGTTCCAGCGTGAAAGTAGTAAATTCTTATGCAAAATGATTAAATGTTGGTAAATACCGTAAATTACCAAGAAATACCACAAATTACCGTAAATTACCGGAAAATTCGGCGAAAACTCACATGATTACCGTAAATTACCAAAGGAAAGATCAAACTGTTCCAGCGTGAAAGTAGTAAATTCTTATGCAAAATGATTAAATGTTGGTAAATACCGTGAATTACCAAGAAATACCACAAATTACCGTAAATTACCGGAAAATTTAGCGAAATTTCACATGATTACCGTAAATTACCAAAGAAAATATCAAAAATCTCAAGCGGAAAATTAATAAATTCTTATGTAAAATGATGAATTGTTGATACGTGTATACCGTAAATTACCAAGAAATACCACAAATTACGCTAATTTACCGAAAATTGAGAAAGAAATTACCGTAATTTACTGAGGAAAACATGGAAAGTATAAGCGTAAAAACAGTCAATTCTGAAGTAAAATTATCAAATATTGGTAAATACAGCAAATTATCAAGAATTAAAACAAATTACCGCAAATTACCGAAAAATAGGTGGAAGTTTCACATGATAACCGTAAAGTACCAAAGAAAACTTCGAAAAATTTCAGCGTGAAAGTAGTGAATTCTCATGTAAAATTTTTTGGTAAATATCGTAAATTACCAAGAAATACCAGTATTTACCCAAAAATTAAGGAGAAATTACCGTAATTTACTGAGGAAAGTATTAAAAAGTTTCAGAGTGAACACTGAAAATTCTCATGGAATAGGTATTATCAATAATAGATAAATACAGTAAATTACTAGGACATACTGCACAAGTGCACATTACCCTAAATTACCACAAATACAAGAAATTACCAGGTAATTACCAAAAAATCGCTCAGGAAAACATTCAACAATTTCTCAGTGTAAAAATATCGATTTCTCATGTGATACAATCAATTTTTAGTGAGTACTGTTAATTACTCTGAATACCGAACTATATGAGGAATTACCAAGTAATTACCGAAAAATTCTAAAAATTGGCACGAAAAACATGAAAAAGTCTCCAATGTAAAAATAGCAAAATTCTCGGACAAAATGATAAATCGTTGGTAATTACCATAAATTACCATAAATTACCCTAATTACCATAAATTACCATTATTACCAAAAACTACCCCAATTACTTACTAAAAAATACCGAAAATCACTGCGTAATTAGCTAATTACCCCCCCCCCCCTCCACTCCCCCTAACAAAGGAAAACTTCAAAACGTTTCGAAATAAAAACAGTAAATTTTTGCGTAAAATGATAATGTTTGGCCTAACACGGTAAATTACCAAGTAATTACGCCAAATTACCACGTAATTACGTCAAATCACCACGTAATTACGCCAAAGTATCATGTAAAATAACATCAATTACGGAAAATAATCACGTAATAACGGTAAATTATCAGGAAATGAAAAAATTTTAGGGTATAAACGATCAATTGAGGCGTAAAATGACGATCATTCGGTAAATACTCCAAATTCTCAAGTAATTATCGTAAATTACTACAAAATACCAAAAAATCACCAAATTAATCAAAATGTCTAACAAAATTTCATAACGAAAAAGCCATATTTCGACAAGATATTTCCCAAATATTTCTCGATTTATTTTTGAAAGGAGGAGGAAGCAAAAACTTTGTACACACACAATTCAATTTTTTTATTGGATAGAAAAAAATGAACTGAAAAAATCCAAATAAAGTAAGTACCTAATTCCAAAATTCCGAAAAAAGGTGGAGTAAATTAAAATTTTTATAACTTTGATTGAAAACAAAAAAGATAAGGATACACAATCTTTTTTTCAATTTTTTGGAATAATCAAGACTGTAAATTTATTTGCCTTGAATATTTCTGCGATTATTTCAAGAGTCAAAAGAGGATCAATAATCACAGATTCAGAGTAGAAATGTCAAAATTTAATCATTCATCTAAAACCCAAGGTTCCGAATTAAAAATTTTAAAATTGTACAAACAATTCGGAGTGAACAAGATAAAATTCATTGGAGATATCGGAGATGGGGAAGCTGGTGACAACGACAATATCAAACTGAAATTGAAATTACGTACTGATTTGAAAATAACTCACTTATTCATATTTTTTACATCTACACATTTTCATGGTGAAATTCGTTACTCACCTGAAATCAAAAAAACATAAAATACATTGTTGATTAGTTGAAAAATTTAAATGTTTCGAGCTAAATTGAGATTATTTTCAGTCAGGTGTTGACATTAAATTCAAATTACTGTACTATTATTTTGATTTACTGGGCCTATTTTTCATTTGTCTCAGACTTCGAAAGATGGAAAAAGGATTTGAACCCATATTTTATGGTTTTTAAGCGATTTGTGCAAAAGTTACACGTAAAGCGCATCCAATCACCAACCAAACACCCCGGGAAATTATCAAACCCACTTAATCAAAACTACCTCAAAACCGGGCTCGACAAATCTGTACGATGACACCGGCGGCCAACGACCCTCGAAGAAATGCGGCGCCGCGACGCAATCCCTCCATACTCTCAGACGTCACAATCAAGGCGTAGAAATAAATGCGAGCTAATATAACGGTGCAGTGCGATGGAGAGAGGTACAAGAGCGAAAAAATTTTGATTTATATTCCGCATCTCGCGACCGACTACGCGTATACGGCCGCAATAAAATATATCCCAGACCAGAAGAGAGAGAAAGAAGGAGGAAAAAAAAAGCTCGCAGCAAAACATCGTTTCGGTGCTTTCGTCGATAAAAACACGGTCGTCGGATAGCGAAAGAATCGACGACGCTGCGCAATTAGACATACATTGAAAAAGGGTTCGCAGAGGGGAGAGGAAAAACACCGTCGTCGACGACGTAATAAAAATAATTCGCCGAATTACGCGTTTCTCGTAATTTCGTAAACGTATTCCAAAATGCTGCTTAATGCTTCGGCGAATAAACACAGAGCAGGCTGAAATATTACACGTAGCCTACGAGACGAGTAAAAAATTTGCAAATTCGACGCCGTCGTAGCGATATTTCCGAAAAAGGCTTTTAATACGCGACAGAGTACGTTGGACTTTTTAAAACGCGTTGCGAAAGGGGACGAGGCGCGGCGAGACTGCAACCCGAATAACCGAAGACTGCGAAAGAAAGCTTTTAAAGTTCATTACACCGGTAATCGGACGCGGCGCACGGTGTTCGGCTTTAAGTAAATCAATGCGACGGCGGCAATGCGTGTCATCGGCCACGGAGAGTGTAATTGATAAAGCTATACGTTTTTAGCGCGCGCTCCAGAAGTACCAAGCGAGGTTATCGACCATTACGTCAGCGACGACCGCGATAATCGAGATAGAAAAGAACTCGCGAATTTATCGCCGCGCCGTATAAATTATGCATAAATATAGAATAATTATTATACGCGTGTTTTTAACCGTCGTACCCACGTATCCGACCGTACGTTTCGATACAATGTCGAATAACTAGGATAACGGAATAGGCATCATTTTCTGTACCACGTATTGAGGTATAATTCGCGAACGAATTTTCAAAAATCAATCGTACTAGAAGGATTCGTATTCGACTTGAAATTCCCTTCATTTTGAGTACCCACATGGACATATTTTATTTGAGGAATATTTGAGGATACCTTGAGGAGGCGTCCTCAAATTTGATATGCCAACTTACTCAAGTCGAATAAATGTCCATCAAGAAAAATATTCCGGCTTTCATTAGGGGGGACAATTATTCTTACCACGAGGAATGTTGGAAGTAAATCATTAACTGAGCACGTTTCCCCCTCCCCCCGCTCCTCAAATATACAGATTTGGATTTTTCAAAACTATAAAAAAATCGAGATCTCGATGATTCCAAAAGTACAGAATTATTTGCAAACGTAAAACTCTTTGGTCATAGATTCGCATGCATCTCAAGATTACTCTCCTTATCACTCAAACTTCTTACCCTTAGTCAATGTTCTTACCTCAACGACTCCTCAAAAATATCAGACTCAGATAAGACCTGGATAAATACAAAACAAATTTTTTAGATTCAAAACAATTAGTAGGTACTTTTATTCTAAAATTTAAATGAAACATACGAATCTCAAAAATTAAATTTTAAAGAAAGGTGAGTAAGTGAAAGCGGACAGAAAATATGAGATTACAGGAAAAAAAAAGTTAAAACTTGATCCCAAAATGAGAGTATTTTTTTTCAATCCACCATTGCAAAAAATTGTCGTGAGTGGTCTCCTGACTAACCTCTAAAAAGTTCGCACCCCCTAGACTCCGGGCTAAATTTTTTTATGGAGGCTCCACCCCCTCAAAAATAGTTTTTCCCAAATAACTTCTCCGGATTTGAATTTAAGGCAAAAGTAGTTCAGTACCTTTTTATTCTACGCTCAATTTTCTACAACTTTTGTCCGAAAACTTTTTTCGTGCGATCGTTTGGTGAGGAGATGGAGACTCCTGAAGGAGGGTGGTTTTGGAAAATATGCTCCAACACAAAGTATTACGCTTAAAATCATCGCAAACAGTGAAGGAAAACTATTTTACGGTATTCATTTATAGTACCAGTCCTCCTTGTGACTTTCGTATAGGTCTCACCCCCTCTCCCCTCATTTATGACGTCATTTTTGAATTAATGGTATAGTCGAAGAGCCGAACAAACCGAAAATGGGCTGAAATAATTGAAAGCTGGGACCTGTCCCAAAGGTTTTTCACCTGCCCCACCCATTTGAGATGGGGGGGGGTGGGAGTGGGGTCAATCGTTTGTGCTGGTTTGTGCTGACATTATTTTCGTTTGTGCTCCCGGCCTTCCAAGGTGGAGCGTCAGAAATGCTTTCTGAGAACCCTGGGAAATGAATTTTGATGAAAATGGTTTGCAGTGAGTGGCGAGCATTTTTTTTTTTCAAAGTCCACTTGATTTTGCGCTCTGAATTATTTTCAAACTGGTTTTTTCCATTTTTTAACTTCAAAATTTTTTCAACGCAAATTTTTCAAACTTCTCCTTCTACATTTTTTCAACAAACTTTCGAACTCTGAATTTTTTAAACTTAAAATTTTTTCATTTTTTCAACGTAAATTTTTCAAGTCTAAAATTTTTTTCTCAAAATTTTTCAAACTTCTAGATTTTTTCAACGCAAATTTTCAAACTAAGTACCTATGAACTTTTTTCCTGTAAATTTTCCCAATTTCAGAACTCCTGAAACGTAAATCGGAGTCTTCTTCAGGAATACCTATTCTGAAAAATACGATTGAAAATTATTTTTAACAACAACATCGAAAATAAAATAATGAAACATACAATAAAGACGTTTATTATTGTTTTTTTTATTGTATATTTCACCATTTTCAATGTAGTTGTGAAAAATAATTTTCAATTGTATTTTTCAGAATATTCCTGAAGAAGACTCCGATTTACGTAGAAGTGTTGAAGTTTGAAAAATTTAGAGGGAAGAATTTACAGGAGAAAAAATCAGAATTTGAAAATTTACGTTGGAAAAATTTGAAGTTCGAAAAAGTTACAAGAAGAAATATTCAGAGTTTGAAAATTTACGTTGAAAAAAATGTACAAGTTTGAAAAATTCTGAGCAAAAAATTTTGGACTTCAAAAATTTGCGTTGAAAAAATTTTGAAGTTTAAAAAATGGAAAAAACCAGTTTGAAAATAATTCAGAGCGCAAAATCAAGTGGACTTTGAAAAAAAAAATGCTCGCCACTCACTGCAAACCATTTTCATCAAGATTCATTTATTCATTTCCCAGGGTCCTCAGAAAGCATTTCTGACGCTCCACCTTGGAAGGCCGGGAGCACAAACGAAAATAATGTCAGCACAAACGAGCACAAACCTAGCACAATCGATTGACCGTCACCCGTCTCCCAATTTTGAAAGGGCGGGGCACCATTTCAGATGCCCCGCCCAGAGGAGGGGGAGCACAAACAAAAATATTGTCAGCACAAACGAGCACAAACCTAGCACAATCGATTAACCCCATACGCACCCCTTAATCTTGAATTGACGTAGCACCATTTCAGGCGCCCCGCCCATGACCTATATTTATTTTTAGGGAAAGGGAGTGAGCACAAACGAAAATAATGCCAGCACAAACGAGCACAAACCTAGCACAATCGATTGACCCCACACTCGTCCCTCAATCACGAATGGGCGGGGCACCATTTCAAGCGCCCCGCCCAGGGTGTAGAACATCTGTGAAAATCAAAAAAAGGGTCAGAATGTAAATTTTTTCAAAATGTAAAAGCAGCACAAACCTCTCCGTGAGTAGCACAAACGATTGGTACTATTGAAATTTTTTTCAAGTTTTATTTTCAAGGTTTTTCAGAAAGCATTTCAGACGCCCCGCCCACAGAAGGGAGGGAGCACAAACGAAAATAATATCAGCACAAACCAGCACAAACCTAGCACAAACGATTGACCCCACTCCCACCCCTCTATCTCGAATGGGCGGGGCACCATTTCAGGCGCCCCACCCTGACCTATATTCATTTTCAGGGAAAGGGAATGAGCACAAACGAAACTAATGCCAGCACAAACCAGCACAAACCTAGCACAAACGATTGACCCCACTCCCACCCCCCTATCTCAAATGGGCGGGGCGGGTGAAATGGAGGTAAGTTAAAGTATGAATCTGTACTTTGAAAACCACCAGTCCGTCGATCCGTAGCTGCTGCTTTTAAGCACAGCGAAAGCTAAAAAGTTCATATAATTTTCATGAACTTTCGGCCGAAAACATACATGGTCGAAATTGGTGTCAAATTACACGATTTTTTGCGCTGAATCCGAATATGTAGTTCTGTCGACCTCTAAGTGCTGCCACGATGGTGGACAGATAGGGTGAAAGGAGAAGCGGACTTCGAAAAATTTATAAATTTATAAAAGTCGCTTAATTGGGTTAAAAGAGGTTTATAAATGGTTCTAAGCATTACTCAAGAATAGGGTTAGATCATTGTGAGATGCGATCTAATTTTTTTTTCTTTTTACAACCACCCCTTTTTGGTTTACCACAACCTCGTTGTTCTCAAACTATTCAAAATTTGAGGAGAGAGGTGAGGAAAGGAATCAATCAACTGATTCAATTAACAAAATTCTGCCCTGGAGCAGAGATCCAGAGACGGAGGCGGAGGGAGGGGGCCCTCTTAGGGCGATTTTTCCGGAGCCGGAGGCACTTTTATAAAAGTCCTGGAGCCGGAGCTGGAGGGACCAGACCCCCTTCCTGCAGATCTCTGCCCTGGAGGAGAAAGGGGACAAGAAAAAATGTAATCAGCATGGTATCTTGACGTTTTTTTTCTCGAAAGTTACTCCTTTTTACAAAATTTTCATTAAAAAACTGCTCTATGACACAAAATACTAACTCAAATTCAATTCTAAGAATTTTTGGACCCCCCCCCCCCCTTGTATACAAAAAATTTAAGAACTTGAATTTTAAAGAAATAATTTCGCAAAAAAATTATTTAAAAATTTTATACTCGATACATTATTTCAGGATGTCTATCACCGTCTATTAAATCTTGAGAATAGTGAATGAAAATTAGGGTTTTTTTCGGACTTGAAATTTTCAATTTTACACAATTTACTGTTTCACGCTCCACCACCCGAAAAAAACACTTGCTTCAAATTAATAAATTTCACGCAAGCCCCAAAAAATTTTCTAGCTTGCCTAACCAAATAAGGAATCAATGAGAGGTTTTTTGGCATCATAGTTTTGAGAAAATGTCAATATTATTTTGCTAAAATATTGACTTTGAGTGAAATGAAGACGAAAATTTGATTTTACTCTGGAGGAAGAATAGAGTAATTTTAAAATCATTAAAATTCAATTCTGAAGAAAACATGAGGCAGTGGCGTAAAGATCGGGTCGACAACAACCCCCCCTTCAAAAAATAATTTTTTATTCGAAAAGTATGTGATCTTAAAACCATATTTTTTCAACAGCAATAACGAAAGAAATTTCTACAAAAAAAATTTCCCTCGCTTCACTTGACCTGCATTTGTTACTTTCATTCTTTTCTGAAAATCGAGACTTCATCAAAAATCAAAATCACCTCTATTTATCTACTTTTGAAAGATTTTCTCACAACATTTTTTCTAATTCAACGAGAGTAAATTTGACATGTCAGTTTTTCACGACCCCCTCCTATTTGATTTTCTTTGTTATGTAAAGAAAACTGATAATTGAACGTAGTAAAAAAATACCTGTGGTACACCAGGGCAAAAAATACCAAATTTACCTCCTTCCCCCACCCCCCAAATTACATCAGATAGAGATTTTCAAAGCATTAAAACACAAAAAACTGTCTTTTTTGAACATTTAAAATCATTTTTTTCAAAGCTTGGCTCTCGCTTCGCTCGGGCGTGATCAAAATCGCAATTCTATCATTTATCTGAGACCACAGTGCAAAAAAAGGCTTCCTTTTACCCCCTCCCTCTATAATCCTTCTGGTATTCCAAGTCACCAAACCCAATTTCTAACCTCCCAAAAAAAGCTTCCGACGCCACTGTATTCAATGACTCCCCTCCCCCCGGTGTCCAGTTACGCTACTGGCACGGGAGATTTCAATTGAAGAATTTACTCTGAAAATGGGTACGAAATAGCAAAATCTTACTCAAGAGGGAGGAGGTACGAGAGAAATTTCATTTCACAATTATTCTCCTCATGACTCCCCTCCCCCCGGTGTCCAGTTACGCTACTGGCATGGGAGATTTCAATTGAAGAATTTACTCTGAAAATGGGTACGAAATAGCAAAATCTTACTCAAGAGGGAGGAGGTAAGAGAGAAATTTCATTTCACAATTATTCTCCTCTGGACGTTGGTGTGGAAGGAAATTCAATACACCTACTTTCATACTAATAGTTTGTTAGGTTTTCAAATACGTAGAATTCGAATCCAGCATTATTTTTTTGCCTAAACACAATTTTCTCAGATCACTCAAATTTTGAGGAACAGGGCGAGGAGAAAGTTTCAGACTCTCATAAAGCTACACCTTCATACATATCGTTTGTTAGGTTTTCGCACACGCCGAATTCAAATCCGAGGTCATTTTCAAACTAACAAATGCCCATTTCGAATTATCTCCGCAGAGAGACGTTTTATAACTCAAAAATACGATCCAAGTAACGTACCGATTTAAAAAATGAAAAACACCTACATACAAACAGATGCCTAATGAGCTTCTGGCAAAACGATCCCTTTTATTTCGTAACGTCCGCCTTTAAAACGCGCAGAAAATGTATAAACTTAAACGACGGCTATTACGGTAAAGTACACGAACATAGCGGGGTTTTCAAGGTTACTTTATAGAATATACCGTTAGAGAAGAGCATTAAAAAGGGGTTAATAATGATGGTTCTCGGAGACGAATAAGCAATACGCGAATACCGAGTAACACCGCGGTAAGTTAATTGATTATCTTTGATGTAGCACAATGTACACAGTTTCGGTCGTGTCTTCGCTTCGAGGGGCATTGAAATTCTGTTTTTCGCCGACACACCTTAGGATAAACTCGAATGATTCAATTTTACACTGAAATACACTTAAGGAAAAAAATACTCCAATTTTTCCAATTTATAAATTTTCAAAAACCGTCGATGAAAAATATTCCAATATTTCCAATTTAAAAATTTTCGAAAAAATTCCAATTTATAAATTTTCGAAAAAACGAGACTCAATCGAACGAAAATATTAATGAACGTTTAACAAAACACGTGCCTGACTTTCCCAGATTTTCATCCACACGTTCGATGAGTCCCTATAGCACTTCGCGTAAACCTACGTAAATTTCGCCAGCTTAGTCCCTCTTCACTTCTCGCGGCTG
>JAVBJF010000926.1:0-28883 GCA_033439095.1 Pseudococcus viburni
TCCCCCCTTTGGCGAGTGTTTTTTTATTTATCTTCAAATTCGACCGTAATTCGTATCCTAACCAGTGAAGTAATTAAAGAGTTGGAAATTTAAACGAAATGAAAAACAGGGGGTTGAATTGTTTTGCGCGCTTAGACTTTGGATAAGGCGTTAAAATTGATCTTGAAAAATTGAAGGAGTTTTTTTTTAATGCTGCGTGGTTTTTTTTTGGGGTAATTGAGTCGATTTGTATGTTGAGATGAAATCAACGAACGGGTCGCAGAATTATGGAGTTGGATGAAATTGAGAATTTTGGAGATTCGAATTGTTACGTAGTTCGTTTTTGAAGGGCTTCCCTCGTTGGTTCAAAAACGTTTCTTTACCATGAATTACTTAGTGTTGAAAAGAATATCAACGAGTGATGAAAATTTAAGGATAATTTGTTGAAATTTAGTTGGTGTTATGAAAACCTCAAAAATAAGTGCAGGTATTGAAGAACATTTGGTTAAATTTTGGAAATGGAACCCCCCTCCTCCTTAAGTGAAGCTAATCAAGCCACTCTCTCATTTATAAATCAGTGAAAATTATCGAAAATCGCTGAAAAACAGTCAGAATTACAACACAGTTCTAAATACTTAAGTAAAAAAAATTTCATTGAAAGGAAGCAGTGAAAATAATTTCTGGAAAATCAGTGAAAATTCAGTAAAATCTCAGAAATTTGCTGAAAAATCAGTGAAATTCTTTGTAAAATTAGCAAAAATACGCTGAAAAACAAAGAATTTCGCTGATTTTTCCTGTGCTGCAATGTGACTTTTCACTGATTCAAAATGAGAGAGCAGACAGACTTTTATGACAAGTTCAGGCATCATAGCGGGTCACTTTTTTTTAGGGTGTTTGTCACTTTTTTCGACTTCAGTCACTTTTGGTTACTTTTCACGTATAAAATGTCACTTCGGTTACCTTTTCCCCCTCAAAAGTCGCTTTTTATTTGCAATTCAAGGCAAAAATTCAAATTTTCACATAGAAATTGCTATTTTTCAAAATTCTTCAAGAAAAAAATTAAAAAATGAGATTTTTACCTGTTTGATTGTTGTTTTCACGAAGGAATTTAATAAAGGAAATTATTCACGTCTTTTTAGTAGATTTATCTTTGAAATGCTTGCAGAAAACTACAACAAAATTTGCCCACCCAGGAAACTAAAAAAATTGCCCCTCCTCTCCCTCCCCCGAAAAAATTGAATTTTGGTAACTTTTGTTTATTTTTGGTCACTTTTTGGTCAAAAAAAGTTACTGAAAATTACTTTTTTCTTCAAAAATTTTGCTATGATGCCCGCGAGTTTTTAGTGAAAAAAAGTTGTGAAAATCAGTTTTTTGAGCCCGAATAAAACGAAGATAAAAATTTTGCCCCTTTTCCATTCCCTTAAAAAAACTTGAGGCTCAAAATTTCATATTTTTTTATATTTTTGTGTTGCGGACGAGAGATACTGCCCCCCTCCGCCTTACACCTCTGATGTGACGAGAAAATATACCTACGTTTCAAAATGAAAGTTGAAATTGTTGTTATGTTAGTCCAGTTTTGTCTTCTTTAGTTCTTTTTCCTCTCTTTGACTTAGCTCATTTTTAATTCTTCTGAAGTTTCCAGACGATTTTTTTACAAAAGTGAATTGCCAAGAAAACAATAAATTCCAGCGTTTAAAAATTCAAATTCTGAGTTTTTGAAGTGCATTTTCTTTTTTTTTTCAAGTTTTATTCAATTTTGTGAGTTCTGAGTGATGGCAAATTCTTTCGAATTATCATGACCAATCGAACGCTCGAAATAAATTTCCATAATCGATTTAAATATCAATGAAGAAAATTTTCAGCGTTTTGAAATTTGAACTAATCCCCAAATCTCTGTTATATTTTTAGCTACCCTTTCAAATTTACCTCTCCATAATTTCCATTTTTTTTTAGAAAATCCGAAAGAAATCAGATAATCTTAAGAATTTGAAAAATTTGGAAAATTTTCTAATTTCCAAA
Organism: Pseudococcus viburni; assembly: GCA_033439095.1. NCBI lineage: Eukaryota > Metazoa > Arthropoda > Insecta > Hemiptera > Pseudococcidae > Pseudococcus > Pseudococcus viburni. Next base: position 1,999 of record JAVBJF010000926.1, read on the forward strand.
GTTACAGAATTGAAAAAAAAAACAATCAAAAAATGCATTATTTTGTTTCTAAAAATCAGAAATTTATCGATTGGAAATCTCGCCCACTCTTCAGGACTGGAAATTTATTAAAAATGTGAGCCTGGATATAGAAACCACCCTTAGGTGTAAAAAATTGATTTCTGAGTTGACACTGATTTTGGGCGTTTCAGAAGGTATAGAATCAAAGGAGAACCTCCACTCAAAAACCAATTTTTTACACCTAAGGGTGGTTTCTATATCCAGGCTCACAAATAATGATTTTTCAACTTTTGAACAATTTTTTCTGCAAAAATGTTCGTTTTTGCTCTTCTTGAGCTCACCTCCCTCAGAAAATTTGAATAATTTGAAGCAGAACAAATTTCGCATTTACTCATTTTTCCAGGGGCTCAATCTTTGTTAATATGAAGTATATTTTCTTCTCTACCTACTATATAGATATTATGTACAGAAGTCTGAAAAACTTGAAAAAAATGGTTCGGGAATCTTGGAAAATCAGTAGCAACTGTACTCGTTATGTACTTTGAATAATATGATTTATAAGTCCTTCTGACATCGGACAGATGGTAGAAGAGAGCTCATATTTAGTCACTATATTTCATTCTCTTGTCAAGTTTTAAATTTTAAGGTACACTGAAAAAACAAATAAATATCCAAAAAAATAATAACGGGGCACCATTCACAAAATTGGCAAAATTTATTCTGAAAAAATAATATTTATCGCGAAATTTTACCAAATTTCGCGATAAATATTAATATTTTTTTTGAATAAATTTCATCAGTTTTGTGAATGGTGTCCCGTTATTATTTTTTTGGATAAAATTTTTTTTTAGATAAAATTATCATTTTTTTACCACTTTTTATTTATGTTTCATTTCTAATTTTTTTCAGTGTACAAACGTTGTCACGATGTAGTTAATTACTCATGAATTATGGAATTATTCGTTTAAATGAAGATAATACCTATTAAATATCATAATTTTTGGCACCAAGAAGTTGGAAAATTTTGATGATTTTATGAGTAGTTATTTTTCATTCTCATGCTGAAAGTTGACCGAAGAACATTATTGGGTGGAGAGGGGATAAAAAACTGTTCTGAGACAGGTCCATCTTACTTTTAAATTATTTTCCAATTTTGACTAATCATGATTTCAACTTCAAATCGAATTTTGTCAAATGAGGGTGGGGAGGGGTGCATTGATCGATTACTTTTTCAATACTTTAGTTTGGTTCGACTTGTTTTTGATGTATGGTGATCTCAAGCTAAATATGTATCTTGAGACATCATTAAATCATTTTTTATTTCTATTGGAAACTTGACTCATTTTTTGATCGTTCGAACAGATTATTATTTGCCAGAGTAATTTCAAATCTATACGTCATCTGATTGAAAGCAGACTGGTTTCTAGTGATTTCAAAGGGCATGGGACAAGATTTCATTCTTTCTTTTTTTTTGACGCAGTCAATTTAAAAATTTTTACGAAACACGTCAAGGGACTCAACGTGCTGGAGCATACTCCATACCCATAGATGAATTTTTGACCATGTTGATTTTTCTCACACTTGTCTTTCTTTTTCAACTCACAAAAGGAGAAAAGTCAAAACGATTTTGAAGAATCGTGTTTTCATCTTGCCTCCTTTAATCTCCTGATTAATTTTTTAATAGATTAGATACCCTTGTTGGTTTTGATTCGGAAATTTACACTTTACATGAAGGTATATTTTATTACAACGTTTTTTTACCCCCATTTCGAATCTCTCCCTCGAAAAACTTCTTGTAAATTTTCTGTAAAAACAAAATGTACACAGCTTTTTTTCTTGATCAAAAAAAATGCATATGTTATCAGCGTGAATAAGCATTATGTTAATCTGAAATTTTACGACCATATTTTAACTGAAAATTCACTATTTACAGCTTTTAAAATATCACTCGTCTTGAATACTTTTTATTTTAAAAAAATTGATAATTTACAATTCAAGTACATCGAGTACAATGCAAGCGTGGATGGTCAAATTTGAATAATTTTAGTACTTTGTATGTACCGTGTGTTTAATTAATGAAACGATTATTGTAATTATTTTGCACTTTTATTCATTTTTCAAGTTTTCTTGCCCCCCTCCCTCCCATTCTCAACGTAAACGTTCTCAATTTTAATACGTATATTTACCATAGCTGCACAAATTAAATGAATGTAATTGCACGAATAATTATTTTGAAATTTTCTACGCCTTCAAATTTCCAATGCTTTTTTCTCAGCATCGTTTTTAATTTCGAACCTAGCTAAATATTGTGTAAAATAAACAAGAAGAAAAATTCGCGCACGGAAACAGCCGAGCTACGAGTTCCAAATGTTGACCGGTATTTGAATTTAAATTATTTGCATTACTCTCGTTTTGCGAATTAATTTCTAAATTTACCATACCGAGTGAAAGATTGAATGAGTTTTCGTTTCGGTGCTGGAAAAAAATATTCTCAAGTGGTGCTCGAAAATATCAATTAGTTTAGTAGTCCGGATTATCCTTGGATTGAAAATTTTGTTCATTTTTCTTCCTATTTGTATAATATTTGGTGAAATTTTACGAAAGAGGGAATGGTTTGTCCGGATTAATCAGTTATCATTGGTCTCGTGATCTGGATCATTTTTGTTTGAAATTATCGAAATTGATGAAGGGGTTCTTCTCGATTTGTTAACTGAAGAATGTAGGTGAAATGGGGTTCGAATGTATAAATTATTCCAATATTTAAATTAACATAATTTTATTTAATTGAAAAATGATCGATTTTATTACATATTTCATAAACTTTCCAATTAACGAAATGAATAAATGTTCGAAAAACTATCCGGGAAAAGAGCATAGAAAATTATCGATAATTTGATTCAAAAATATGGTTTCTGATTCGATCACAATCTGATTAATTCGATAAAATAGGTACCTGCTTTCTTATCTACCTGCCTAAATCTCGATCAAAATATATTCGAAATGATTATTATGAATTAATAAATTAATAATTCGAATCCATATAATGATAAATTACCTCTATGATTTTTATTTGTCCCGGTTCCAAGTATCTGGTCAATACTGTAAACACTTTTAAAAGGCGACGTTAAATTTTCACTCTTATCCATCATTTGCATTTGGCAAAGAAAACAAAATCAAAACTAAAAATCTACTCAAAAACCGCGAAAAGAAACCCCTCGCGAATTAATTATCATGAAACAAAAACAAAAACACCACGCGATAACGTATACGAAATTAAATAAGTACGATGAGAACGAGCGATATTACTCCGTTTGGTAAGAACGGCGAAAAGTAAATGGTGGTTACGTGAAATAAATCCCACCCTTCGGTATTTACCCCCGTTAAAGAAGCGACTGAAATGATTCCGCGAGCCGAGACCGATGAGAAGGGGTAATTGGGTACCCATTCCGCCAATCCCAAATCATCCCTTAGCGGTGTCCCGATAATAAAATAACACCCATATTTTCGCCCTTAATTCTTTTCCGCTTATTTACTGATTTTACACTTTTTAAAATACCCTTTACAATTTTATCGCTAGGTATACTTTTTTTCTCGGTTTTGTACACGCGGCGAGCGTCCGTCTCTGCAGCGTTTCAGGAGCTTGTTTTGATGTAAACAAATGTATTTTTTTATTCAGGTGTTGCGGTTTTTTTGGTGATTTTTTTTCAAGTTGAAAATAATAAGTTTTTTTTTAATTTCAATCCCTAGACCTAAATCTATAAATGCACTGAAAAAACACCCAAAGAAATAAAAAATGGAATTTATTACAAAAAATGATGAATTTTATCCAAAAAAATTTTATTCAAAAAAAAAAGTATCCAAAAAAATGTTAACGAGGCACCATATTTACAAAATTTGTAAAAAAAATTTATAAAAAAATATTTTATCACGAAATTTGGTAAAATTTATTGCATAAAAATAAATTTTACCCAATTTCGCGATAAATATTATTTTTTCAGAATAAATGTCACTAATTTTGTGAATAGTGACCCGTTATTATTTTTTTTTTTGGATAATTTTTTTTTTTTCGAGTGTGAGTCGCTCGTACATAGGTATTAGGTACTTCGATATTTGATTTATATTGCCATAAAAAACGAAGAAGGGAAGGGAAGAATAAGATCAAATAAATTCAATATTGAAAAATTTTCGAAAATAATACAAATTTACGACGTCGAGTTTAAATAAATATTTCTCAAACTGATAAATGTTCTACGTTGGCACATTTGAATACTTTCTCGAAATAAAAGAGCTACGAGCTGAAAATATTGAATGAAGATATCATTCATACGTGTGTATTGGAAAAATACATCTCGCACAGACGTATAGGTTGAATTCTAGGTGGGCGATTTATTGCATTTCTTTATGCTATTCCATTCATTAGCCGCTTGGTTGATTCTACAAGAGGGTTAGGGCAGATGATAAGCTTTTAACACAGACTAGACATGAAACACGCGTGAATTTTCACGTTTTTACGCTTGTTATTTGCTTTTTATAATTTTATTTCTTTTGAATTCGGCACATTGTCGGCGGTAGACGCGTCAGACTAATGGAGTAGTTGTGCGGAGGAGTGAAGGAGGTGAAGAGAAGGGGGAATGGAGAGCGAAATTGGCGATTTGCGGGTTTTTGTGAAGTTGTGAATGATTTCGATTTAGAAAAAAGTAATTGGCGACCAATTTCAATTGAATTTATTGGTTTAAAATTAGTAGTCGATGGTTTGGAAAAATTATGAATTTTTTGGCAGGTTTTTATGAAAAGAGATCAACTCAAGGGATTGGAAAAAATTTCCTGCTGGAAGAATCTGGGTATTTTTTTGAACATGATAGTGCTTCGAGATAAGCTCGTAATTTCACAAAATTTGCAAATATTGTTCCACAATATTCAGGCCCAAACCGAAAGGTCTTGCAAGGGAGGTATTCCAACTCAAAGTAAAATTTTGAGCACAAACAAAAGGAAATCGAAAGTACATCATAACAGGACCCCATACCCAAAATTTCACGTGCTGAAATTCATTTCTCGAATTTTGGCGAATTTTTGTAATTTCAAAATTACCTCATCGCCCTGCAAAATATGAAAATTTGGTCTAATCAACCGCAAAAGCTGAAATTTGGTATATACCCTATTTTCGACCTCCCGAATCCAATTTGGGGGGAGGTTCGAGACGATTCGGAGCCCCAGAAAATTTTGGAATTTTCCAGCGCTGGAGAAGAACCTATAAAAATGACCCATATGTACTTCAGCACCTATAATCGTGGATTACCCATGTTGGTGACCTATTTTTGATCAATTAAAGCACAATTTTCCGAAATTCGTAACTTCAAGTTCAAATTCGCATTTTGCAGTGGAAAATATTTCTGGTATGGTCATTTTTTAGGTGCTGGAAACTACCAAAATTTTCTGGTGGTTCAGACACTTCTCAAACCCGCTTCCAGGCATCAAACAGAGTCACTTTTTTTAGTGACTTGTCCCCTATTTTCAAGGTTGGTTACTAAAAGTCACTTTTTTGCCAAAAGGTCACTATTGGTCATTTTTTTCATTCTGAAGTCCTTTTTTTCATTCAAACAGCTACTTATTTGCATAAAATTTAAAAAAATACTGATATTTCTAAAAAAAAAAAGCTCAGTCAAATTTTTTTTTACCCAGGTAGGTACTTATTAGTTCAACAGCCTTGTTGATTGATTTCTTAAACTCGTAGTTCCAAGTAGAAATTTTTATTAATAAAAAAATTTTTCAGAAAAAAGTTTTTTCAGCACTATTGCAGAGAGAAACACAGTTTGAGTTATGAAAAAATAGGGGGGGGGGGTGTATTTATTTATGAGAGAAAAAATGAAAAAATTGTCACATTTTTCGAAAAATTGGTCACTTGTTGCCTCATAAAAAGTCACTAAAATCACTATTTTTTCCCAAAATCTGTGTTTCCAATCGATTCGGGAGGTCAAATAGGGTGTATACCAAGTTTCTGCTTTTTACTCCGATACAGTGGGCGTATTTTTAATTTTTTCCAGAAAAATTTCCCTAATACCCCAAAAATGCAAATTTGAACTTGAAGTTACGAATTTCGGAAAATTGTGCTTTAATCGATCAAATAGGTCGCCAACATGGGTAATTCACGATTATAGGTGCTGAGATACATATAGACCATTTTTATGGGCTCTTCTCCAGCAGCGCTAGAAAACTCCAAAATTTTCTGGCGGCTCCGAAACGTCTTGAAACCGCTTCCAATCGATTCGGAAGGTCGAAAATAGGGTATATACCAAATTTCAGCTTTTTTCGTTTATTAGATCAAATTTTCATATTTTGCAGGGCGATGAGGTAATTTTGAAATTTTGCCAAAATTCAAGAAATGAACTTCAGCACCTGAAATTTTGGGTATGGGGTCCTGTTATAATGTACTTCCAATTTTTATTTGTTTGGGCTCGAAATTTTACTTTGAGTTGGAATACCTTCCTTGTTAGGAAACAGCTTTCTACTCTCTCAATTATAAATTGGTGAAAATTATCGAATATCACTGGAAAATAGTCAGAATTGCAGCACAGTAATAAATCAGTGAAAAAATTTCACTGAAAGCTAATAGTGAAAAAAATTTCTAGAAAATCAGTGAAAATTCACTGGAAAGTCTGTAAAATCTTTGAAATTTGCCGAAAAATCAGTGAAATTCTTTGAAAAATATCAGCGATAATTCGCTGAAAATCATAGCATTTCGCTGATTGTCCCTGTGCTGCAATTCTAACTTATTTATCAGTGACTTTTCACTGATTGAAAATGAGAGAGTAATTAAAGAATTCGATTTTTAATCTAAAAAAGTTAGGTAAAATGTCCTGAAATTTGACAAGAAGTCATGTAAAAGTCATGAATAAGGATTAATTTTCTTTTATTTACTTAAACACTGCAGAGAGTTACAAAAGGGTATTAAAAAGTCGTGAAAATTCGAAAACTAATCCAGTAGACACCCTGAACTTACAATTTGAGTCGAAAAATTGAGAAAAGCTGGAAAAAATGCCTCCGAGTCGAAAATGTTTAATTTCTGTCTTTTCTGTAATGTCAGCTTTGGGTCATTCCTGAGATACTCAGATCTGATCTTTGAACGTTAATGAATATAATTTTTTGAAGAATTTTCAACTTTGGTACCTAAATTACTTCATTTCATATATGCAATGTTTTTTTTTTTTAGATATTCATAATTTCTTTGACTTTTCTTTTTGATCAAAAAATTCCCTCAGATTTGTATGAGATGTTCAGTTTTTTTTTGGTTTCCAGAAAACTGGTGTCAATTCTGACAAATCCATAAATATTTGACACAGCTTCGATCGATTCGATTGCTATATTTTAAAAATTAATAGGTACGTCATCAACTTGATGAAAATTCGCCCAGCATTAAAACGAAAACCGAGGGAAAAAATCTCCAACCATAACATTTAATGAATATTTACCAATAAGATTTGAAAGGATTGTGTGAATAAAATGAACAAATCTGTCTTATACGAAACGATATCTATATCTAATGCTTTTTATATTAAACGACGAATATATTAAAGACACGCTTGACGACTTTACTCCCAGCTTGCGACTCTCGATGTGATGCAAACAGTTTCTAGTATCTACATGCTATAAAAAGCCTAATCTGCGATTCCGCAACGTCGTGTTTTATTAAATATTCCTCAATTCTGCGGATCTTGTAATTCTAAATTGATTGCTGCTCGTGTATTAGGTTCGTATTGTGGGAAGTGTAACGATGATGTGATGTTTTGCGGTCGTATCATCGGAATGTGTTTGAAGGAAATTGTGGTTATTTCAAATTAAGTTAGTAGTTAGATGAAGTTCATCTGTGTGAGCGTATAATATCGTATGCTTCGGATACCTATATTTCTATATACGTATCGTTTATTAATATTTTAGAGATGAGGCAAGTTAACTGCAAAGGTTTGCATTTTTGGGAGATTTTTATTTGTGTGTGAAGTGGTAGATTAGCCGCAGAACAGTCAGGAAATCTGAAAAGTCTTTTTAAAAAATATTTCGAGGTGTGGGAGGTTTTTTAAATGTAATTTTGGAAGAGTCTAGAAAATCGATAACATAGGGTTAAATTTTTTTAGAAAAATTGTATTTTGAGTCGAATAATCGGAAAAGAATTTATTTTAGTTTGAAAATTATTTTTGCCTCTCCAGTGATACCAACTTCGATTCGTTAATGTCACAGCATTATTATTTTGAGAGTTGCAAAAAATACATATGATGCCATGACTTTTTATGAAAATGTCGAGGAAACGATTTTGGGAAATATACAAAAAAAATCAAAAATGTTAGTAACATTGGTTGATCTCTGGTGTTTCGAGTGTGAAGGGGAAAGACTTTTTAAATATTTTCGTAACATCTGATACAACACATTCATTTTGAAGGAAAACGAGTTGAAAATTGAAACTGAAAGTAGTTGGTGACTAAAATGTTGAAAAAATGATAATACCTTTTGCTATTAAAAAATTCTTCTCTCTTCGTTTGTCTTTAACCCTTAAAGACCCGAAAGAATCCTGGTAAGTCAGGACAGGTTGCTTTATGTTTCAAGATGTAGTATGAATATCACGATCAGCAACTGATTGCCTGTCTACAATTCAAGGTGTCTACTGGCTCAGAAAAAAGTCTAAATTGTTTTGAGGGAGTCCGACAGTACGAAAAAAGTATGAATTTTGGTTAAAACTTAAGACAAAGGTTTGAAATTTTATTACTTGTTCATTTTTTATGTCTGTAGCCTTAGTATAGTCGAAAATGACATGTACAATTGTACATATGAGCCACTTATGTTTTCTGATAACTGAAATGTTGAAAAAATTGTTTTTTTTTTTGTTTTTTCTTAGCAAAAATTTTCATTTTTTGGACCATGTTTACTCCCCCCCCCCCTCCCGGCAGAAGCTCAAAATTTGAACATTTAGATGTTTTGGGCTCTTTTGTGATTATTAGTTAGTCATAGTATAACTATTGAAGAGTAGAAAAAAATGTTTTTCGATTTTCTGGGGATGTTAATATGATTTTTGTATGTGACCAAAAATACTGATTTCGGTAATATTCTGGGAAGTGAATAAAAAAAATTATTACAAAGACTTTGATCGATTTTGTGAAGTTGACTTTCAGTGCAGATTGAAGTAAAACGACTCCCTGCAAACAAATTTGAGAGACCCTAAAAAAAGGAAATTGTACATCCATCAACCTCGCAAAATTGATCAAATTTTATGCAATTAATTTTTTGTGTTTTCTTCCAAACTATCTCTGAAATCAGCGTTCTTCGTCATATAACCGTATACAAAAATCATGTGAACAGTCTACGGTGCAGCGATTTTCAACTTTTTTCAAATTTTAGAATCCATGCCAAAAATGGTTGCAAAATGACCTCCAAAAAGACAAAGTAAAAATTTGGAAAATTTTGGGACATGTTTACCCCTGCCCCTCTAATAGACGTTTAAAGTTTCAAAGTTGATTTTTTTGAAAAAAAAATAGAATTTTAATGAATACGTAAATTAATTGAAATAAATCATTACTCAAATAAACTTCGATTTGTTCAATGGTAGTTCACATCTCTAATCGTTGATATGAGTCGTGGTCAAATTAATTTTTTTCAGTCGAAAGTTCGACCAAAAAAGTACTAAAATTCAAGTTTTGGGCTACGCGAGTTGATTATTCAATTACATATAACAATTTTTCGAAAATTGAAACGTACACTGGGTAGAGCAGCAAAATGTCTATTCCATACTAAAACAGACCAAAAATGAAGTCGGGTCTTCCGATCTCGCTCAAACTTTTTTTACAAGTTCCTTTTGGTGGTCTATTCACAAAACCACGATCATTTCTCTTCTAACCCTCGAGGGGGCTGGGGGTGGGTCTCGTAATTTTTATACAGTTGCAATTTTTTGTCAAGTTTCCCTACTTTGAAGGCGCATATTCCGAGAGAATTTTAGTACTTTTTCGGTCGAACTTTCGACTGAAAAAAATTAATTTGACCACGACTCATATCAACGATTAAAGATGTGAACTCCCATTGAACAAATCGAAGTTTATTTGAGTAATGATTTATTTCAATTAATTTACGTATTCATTAAAATTCTTTTTTTTTGAAAAAAAGGTTGAAAACTGTTTGCAGAGTCTGAAAGAGAATTAATAGGAGATTCAAAAACGGTAATCATATTTTTAAAAGCTCAAAGCTGAACTTTGGTGTTGAAAGCTCAACTTTCATAACTAGAACAAAAGATGAAAACTACCATTTAAAAATTAGAAAAATTTACAGTGAGTAGCTCTTTTTAGCCTTTTTTCAACCAACAAATTTTCAAGATGGGATCTCTAGACCCCTGGGGAGTACAGGGGTCCACAATTTTGATCAAAATTCAAAAAAATCGAAAATGTGAAGTAACACATCGATTACTACTAATTCGAAGGCGCTGATTTCGAATATGTAATCAGTTTTTTCATCCGACCCCTCAGGACCCATTCCCCCCGGTACTCTCCTTGATAGGGCCAAGATCCAAAAAAATGAAAAATAACGTGTGACCTGTCTTTTGTTAGGGTTTTGAGAGCACTGAGTTCGAATATTTGTTTATTTTTTGGATTTGATTCATCAGTGCCCCTCTAGCTCCCTCTAATTTTGGGAAAAAGTATGTTGAGAAATGAAAATATCGTGTGGCATAATTTCAACTAATTTGAAGGCGTAGAATTCGAATATCGACTTACTTTTTGATCCGACCCCCTCTCCAGTCTTGAGTGATCAACACGGAATTGAGTTTTTCAAAAAATTACGGTAAGGGGATTGGATCAAAAAGTTGGTCGATATTCGAATTCTACGCCTTCAAATTATGTAGTTGAAAACGATATGGTACGAGTAATTTGGCTAAAAATCGCAATTGAACGTGTCACAGCAAAAAGGACATTATAGAAAAAATGGCGTTTTTGGGAAATCGCGATTGGTGTTTGAGTACCTATACTTTTTTAACACCAAATTAAGGAATTGAGCTGAGGAAAAAATTTTACCTTAAAATTTCGTCTTTTTGCTACAAGAAAACAGCTCACCCATCACTTGATATCTTTTCTATTTTTTTCTATATTGAAAACAAAAGGTTGAGTTATATGTTCTTTTTGTTGTGACAAAATTTCATTTCGACCCTTCTACGTTTGATGACGTATAATTTCTCCGGAAGTGAAAATTAAAAAAAAATCTTCATACAAAAGTTGAAGAGAATGAAAAAAGCAACATTTTCGTGAAAAAAATTTCAAATTATCTCTTCAGGGAGCGGATATATCGCACTTTGAAAAATAACAACTTTTTTTCTTTTTCTTGGTTACAAAAAAATGCTAAAAATACATTTTGGACGAATTTTATTATTTTTTCAAATTTATGACGAAAAATTAACTTAGAAAACACGTTATTAAAATTTAAAAATTTTACAATCATCTGCACAGTGAAAAAATTAAACATTACGCAAATTCTCGAAAATCAAACAAGTAATGTAGGTACCGAAATTGCGAATTTCGCATTTTAAAAACGCCATAACTCTTCGAGGAAAACATTGGATGGTGGGAGGGGGCTCATTGGATAGAGAAAACTTCAGAGAATACGAATCGCTTGTCGCATCAAAAAGGACATAAATGCTGAGTTATGCTCTTTTTGTTGTGACACATTCAATTGCATAAAAATTACGAGGCCCACCCCCAGCTCCCTTGAGGTTTAGAAAAGAAATGATCGTGGTTTTGTGAATAGACCACCAAGGGGAACTCGTAAAACAAATTGAGCGAATTCGGAAGACGACTTCATTTTTGGTCCGTTTTAGTATGGAATAGCCCAAAAGTATTAAATTTCTAAAATAAATCTATTTTTCATACAAAAATGCTATTACTTTTATCTATTTTCTTTTCAACTTTCGCATCTATCAAATCATTTTCCACAATTTCCATCCTCCTCTCCGGAGTCTTCAGTCAAAATTTCACTTTTCTTCCCTGCGTTTTCAGTTTTTTTTTTTTTTTTTATATATAGGGCGTCAGAATCAACTCGATGAGTTCAAAATTTGATCACTTTTTGCCATTAATTTATAACAATTCAATTTTAATGCAAATCTGTTTAAGATGTACAGGTGGAGAGATTTTTTGTCTGAATTAAAAAAAAAACCTCATTCTACGTTCAATGATATCGAATCAATTTATAGTTGGTACCTGGGTGACTAATTAATCTAAGTAGGTACATATATTCTACAATTCAAATACAATGCTACAGATAATCGGATTTGATTCGATTCGATCTCTCATATCAGTCAGTATTTTATACATTGTTTGTCTAATACGTCTGTGATAAATGCACGCGCCACTGCAACCAATTGTACATCCAATGAAACAATTATATTCGCAGATCGCGTACACGACGCACGATAAAGATCTACCCTAATAACATTCGCCCCTCGTTGCTTTTAAACTCACATTATAGAGCCATCGCACATCATTTATAACTACTCACTTAGTTGAAAGATCCAAATCGCGCAGAAACCAGCAGATAAATCTTTTTATCGTTTATATTTTCGTGTTTTACTTTCCTACAACAACAATCGATTTAATTCATTAACTTTTGACGACACCCGCGACGCTTTACTCGCAGCAAAATGTACACTCTTGTATACGTTTATATCTAGCAGAGGAATCCGCTACAGTACACTTTTATGTTGTTTCGTTTTACTTCTGGTGTTGTACCGTTGTACGCTAACTTGTACAATATTCAAAAGTTGGCGAAAGTTTTAGTTATCAAGAACGGGGTTATATTAAAACGGATATATATTAAAAGGGTGGCCCTATTAATAAGCGCGAATTGAAAGCTAAAGCTGCTATTGTAACTAATTCACAATAAGCTTCTAATAAAGACGGAGTGCTGCTTAATTTGAGTCCTGTATTCATTTTGTGCAATCAACAACACAGTTACAATGTTTAGTTCATGACGTAAATATAAAAGATTACTGTAATCGCTGTAAAATGAAATTAACTTTCTTCTATGTTATTAATTGTGTTCTTGATTTCATTTTCGCGAAATTTATTTTCCATACGAGAAAACGGTTCAGCGAAAAATCGTTTGATCGGCGAAGGAGTAAAAATTTGTTTATCGCGATCGTGCAACGACGAAGGAATTCTTTTTTGGGGGATTTTTCCTTCGATAAGAGTGTTTTGCAGACGAGAAGATCTTTTGTCGTTGACGCAGCTATCTGACTTGTTTACGATGTTACTTTTTTGTCCACGTTGATGAAATTAATATTCTGTTTTCGAAAGGTCGTAAAAAGCAAACTTTTATGAAGAGAGAGATTTATTAGGCACGATTTATTTTGAATTATGTATTTAAATATTGCAAATGAATTATTGTTTTTTCGAAATTTTAATTGTGCACTTTGAAAAAGTGTATATTTTCACTGAAACAGTCAACATTTGCTCCTACGATTTTGGATTAACGATTAAAATTTAAGAAATTCTTTGAAGAAAAGGAAGGACTGAATTAGGTGGGCTTGAGATTTATTTTTTCGTCGTATGAAACCCTCTATGATAATTTTTTACTTCTATATACCTATACTTACGTACTTCGATTTCAAAAATGATATGTGCCTGATGTTATCCTTGATGCTTTGAAAAATAGCTGATAAAGCACATTTCTTTGCGCGATTTTGATTTTTGAGAATTGATTTTAGAAAATAAATTTCAAAAATTATTGATTTATAAATGAATTTGTTGATTATGAATCCAAATTTTTCATTGAATTCAAAAAGTTTGTCGTTGCACTCGATTTTATGAGGAACCTTTTTTTGTTTTAGGTAATTTCTAAAAGAAGTCGTTTCAGACGAGTTCAAAAAAAAAACAATTTCAATAGATCTAGAAAAAATGAATTGATAGAAAATTTTAGTAAATTTTATCTCTAATCTATTTGAAGAAATTACTTGCATGTAGTAAAAATTTTAAAATTGAAGGTATTTAAAAAAACGATAATCTTGGTCAATTCTGGAAAGCGATCATTTCAACTGATTTTATATGAGGTATTTTTCTAGTCAGTTTCAAGAATCAATTACGTGTTTTGATCCATTCTCAAAATACCATAATTTTTGATACAAATTTCAAAAATTTGGTAAATTTTCTCAATTTAAGAAATTGATAATTTGAATCAACTTTTGGAAATCGATAATTTTGATCGATTTCAAAAATTGATAAATTCTAAATCGTCTTTTTAATAGGTATTAAATGAAGTTGATTTCAAAAAATTGATTATTTTTTCGATTTGAAAAATCGATGGTCTCGGCCTAATCAGTAAAATACTTAATTGATTTTTGAATTATGTTGCTGTATATGGCGTTAAAAAAATGAATAATTTTAATTGATTTTCAAAACATCCATTAATCAGTCAATAAATTCGGTTATTTTTTACCAAAAAAATAACTTTTGGCTATATTTTTCATAGAAAAGTTATCAAACGGTTTTTTTTTTTCAAAAGAAATAAATTCTGATCATTTTCAAATAAACTACCTACGATTTGATTCTTCGATGGATTATTGTACAATTTGTACATTTTTTTAAAATAATGGTTCCATTTAATTTGCATTTTGTAACCTTGATGTATGAAACAAAATTCATAAATTTAGGTATTTCTTCGTTTATTAAATTATACAATTTTTTTGGGAACTTTATCCTCACTGCGCTCCAGAAACAAATTTTTTTTAGAAACTTTTTTTTGAAGAAGCTGCAATAGGAAAAGGATGTTAAGTATGACGCCAGTGTTGAGAGGGGAGTAAGAAAAAAAAATTATTAGTCATGTTGTGACGCTCTCGCCTTTTTTCCGAGGCATAAAAAGAGGTTATAAGAAAGTTATTCAAAGGTAAATAATGAAATTTTGGTTGAATCATTAGAAACTTTGGACAAATTTTTAAAAGGATAAGTGAAATCTTGAATTTACGATTGAGAGAAAATAATGCAAATATAGGTATAATAAAGGTATAATGAAAAGAATTGTTTTTTGGTTTTAGAAATTTATTAGAAATCTCGAAAAAAACACCCACAAGAATGAGAAATTTAAGATTTTAGATTTTTCTCTTCTGATAACTATGATTCCAAAAATGTATTTATTAATGTTTTTGGTGGGAGAGTAGAGAAATAATTAAAGTTGACTTTTTTTGAAAATTTTGAGTAAGATACCAGCAAGTTGATACATTTTTTAATTCGAAAAGTAAATATGTAATTTTGATTGATCTTTAGAAATAATCGATGATTTTAGTCAACGTTTTAATCGATTTCAAGTACCGATTATTTTCCAATTGATTTTTAAATAAAATTGATACTAAAAAAATCTAAAAATTTTAATCAATTCTCCGAACATCTGTTTTTGGTAAACTTTAAAAAATTGATGATTTTTTCGGAATTTTGACAAAGAAGTCATTTGTTTGGTCGATTTTAAGAATCAACGACTTCGATCACTTTTCGATAAAAGAATTTGAGTTTAAAAGAATATGATTTTTCTTTATTCGATGTTTCGATTAATTCATAACGATTGATATTTTTAATCAATTTTTACGATCAACTTTTTTTTGCCAGTGCAAATTTTGGAATTTTGAATTTATGAGATTAAGTATTTAGTTGAATGTTCATAATTGCTTATTATGAACATTACCTACGATAACATCGAAAAAAGTTGTATTTCAACTCACTTCAATTTTAAAAAAATCATGGTGTCTATCCGGGCATGAAAATCTGTAAAAACATAAAAATAGCATGAATGTCAGTTTAATGGTACGAAAGCATGAAAATAGCATGAATTTAGATAATTTTCTATGAAACGCATGAATTTTTAACATTTTCCTCTTGACTTTTTAAATCCAAGAATTGCCTTCGAACGACTTTTCAAAATTATATTTTCTATAAAACATTTCCGCCCTCGCATTTGAAATATCATTATTCGACTTTTTCAGTCAAAATCTCATAATTTTGATTTTTCTGTCTGAAATTACCCCTATAGTCATCTTCATGTCTTGCTCCTTTCTTTAGAATATCCTGACTAAGCTCGAGCCAAATTATTTTTCCTTCCGACGTTCGAAATTTTGATGAATTTATTTGGGTAAAACTATTATAAAATTCATCCTGAACATCCATATTTTGTGTTTAAAATTTCTACTCTTTGAAAATTTCTCCTTTTCTTTATTCGTGTGGTAAAAAAATCCATAAAATTCGTGTACTTGGAGAGTATTTTTTTGGTATTTTAAATATTCATTTTCTAAAATTTTTGTTCTGGTTTTGTCGAAAGCCAAATTCATAGGCGAATTGGAATACAACCTTTGGAAGAGGAGGCAATTGGAAAACAATTAAAATTAATCGGTTGGACAAATATTGGAGAGTAGAGTGGAGGATACGTTTTTCCAAAGCTATGGGAAAAATTTCTGCAAAATTCGTTCGAAATATCCTGCTAAAATTCTGCCTGTTGATTCCAATAATTTGTTAGACACCTTAAATGTTTTTATTTTGCTCGTTTTATATTATTTTTTACCTAATAAGTAATATATCATCAGAAGAAAACGGTTGGGAAAGTGTTTGAAATTCCCTTTAAAACGAATATGCACGGGGGGAGGGGGGGGGTGTCATGTTGGGCAGATTTGGAGCATGAAAAATTGTATAAAAATGGCATGCAAAACATAAAAATATCATGAATTTTCATTTTCCAGATGCAGTAGACACCATGAAAATTTTTAAATTTTCTCAATAATTTAAAAATGATTAGTCAGATGAAATGAAGCATCAGAAAAGGATATTGAAATTTCCATCTAGTTGCTTAAAGGTTCAGGTTAAATTTTCAAGCTTCTCCCCCTTCCCCCTTACAACCAATCATCAAATAAAAATCTTTTTTGAATACTTCGTAATATGCCACGTATTTTCATTTCTCAACATACTTTTCCCCGAAATTGGGGGGGGGGGGCTAGAGGGGCACTGATGGGTCAAATCTAAAAAATAAGCAAATATTCGAACTCAGTGCTCTCAAAAACCATTTTTTTTGAATTTTGGTCCTATTAAGGAAACTACTAGGGAGGTTCAGAGGGGTTGTATGAAAAAACTGATTACATATTCGAAATCAGTGCCTTCGAATTAGTAGTAATCGATGTGTTACTTTACTTTTTCGATTTTTTAGAATTTTGGTCAAAATTGTGGACCCATACTCTAATCAGTAAAATTTGTTGAAATCTTGCCTTTTTGAATCAATGAAATATTTCATCGAATTTCAATGATTTTTTATTCAAAAATCATTGATTCCTGAGTCAATTACTAATTTCCCAAAAAAATCAATAATTTTTGACGATAAAAAATCACTAATTTTTAGTGAACTGATTCAAAAAAGCAGAATTTCATCAACTTTGCCTAATTCAGATTTAGAGAGTATCGATAATAATATTAATCAAACACATCTTTCACCTGTTTTGTTCGGTGTGAGAAAAGGGGGAGGAATTTACGTTAAAAAATCGAATAAAAAATTATCTTTTCTCACCCATCCTATGTATAGTAGGTACCAACGAGAAAAAATTTATTAAAATAAAGCAAAAGGAAAAAAATCCGATTCTTATTGAATTTTATTAATTTCCTTTGATTTTTATTATTTCCTTTATTCTTGTTTGCCGTTAAAGGAAAAATAAACGAAAAATACAATAAAATTGAAGGGCTGGCTAATAAGCCGCAAAAGTCGGAAGATAGTTAGGGCAACTATTATTGAAATTAAATAAAGGAGGAATGAGATCTAAATTGAACTTTATGTGGTGGATATTAAGAGATCTTTCTTTATAATGTTTACTTTCTTCTTGGCTAACTCCAATTTTCTACCGAATAAAAGATGAAGAAGTTTTAATAAACGAACGGTTTAAGGGTTTGGCGGGAATTCTGATGATGATAAAAGAACACGTTGAAGTCTGGAGCGCATTTTCATTAAATCCGAATACCGGGTATTCTGCAAGTAAATTTATGTTAGTCTGTTTTAAATTACGTATACGCCAATGTTCGATATACCTACCGTCGATTCTCGTTAATCGCCCCGCACAATTCTTCGTTCTCATCGAATATAATTTTCTTCGAGGTTGTCTTCATATACATTCTATTTATTCGTATAGCTCGTTAAATTGTAAATTTATCACGTACCTTGGTCGATTTTCTAACCCTCAAATTTCCAACCCGAGTTGCGAGAAATGGCGTCGAGCAGACGATGTGTGAACGAACGCACGACGATTTTTATTTTCCGAACATACTGTGCTTTTTATTCGTACACAGAAAAGCACCCACATTTCTGCAAAAGTTAACCAAACCGAACCTTCTGGCTGTGTACATAGCATACCCGCGCAGATTTACTTTTATTGCGCGCTATTGGCTCTAGTTTGGTCTCTCCTGCCGACTTCCTTTTACAAAATAATATTAGTTGGTTGTTTTTCCCATCACTGAACACACATGCACATTTATTAAGTAACGCGTTCTTTCAAGCTATCGTTTAAAAACCAGAAATAACGAGGTTTTTATTCTTTTTTTTAAAGGTTTTCCATCGCGATGGCGATGCATTTGAAAACCTCAACGTTGGCGCTGTCAGCGTGTCGGATACGAATTAATTCGAGTAAAAAATTAAGCGAATTGGTACGCCCTTTGTTTCAATAGAGACGATGGGCGATGGGGTAAATTAAGTGCTATTACCGTTCGAGAAAGTTTTTATTGCTAAATGGCTGTGTGTCGATAAGTTGAAGAGAAGTACTACTCATTATACGTACCTACACTACCTAGATCTACGTTAGCAATATTATACCTGCGTAAACTTATCGTGGAATTTTGACGAACTTGTTGGATACAATTTGATAAGAGATTTTATCATTCGATGTAATCTAATTAACAATTGTAGGCGAATGGGATGGAAAAATGAACATGAAGAGACCAAGCACTCGGTTATTTGTATTTATTTTCGACGAAAATCTCTCATCTTTTTTTCCTGCTCTTCTATTCTTATTACGTTAATACGATAAAATTAACCCTAACGGCGGTTTAACGAGATATTAGTACGATGCGATTGAGACAGAGACACGCGACAGATGAAACATATTACGAATAACATTTGCATGAGAATTGAGAAGTGCAAATAGCCTCTAAACCTTGCGACAGTTTTATTTCAAACAGGGTTGCGGCTGAGGAGGGGTTGAGTCGAAACGAGTGATAAACGACGTTATGATTTCAGCCATTCGAGCATTTTTTGTTTGCTTCTTCGACTGCGTCACTATTTTTATTAAAAATTCACGTAGAATGCGAGCAAACAAATGTTCGTTCATTTATGAAGATTGAAGAGAGATTTACCGGTTTGAGCGATGTGTTTTTAGGCTTGATTTGGCAAATAGTTTTGTGTAGGTGAATTTTCAATTTTTTTCTTGAAAATAGGTCAAAGGTATGAGCTTTCAACAATGGAAATAATTTTACAGGGTGCCCATTTTCTGGAAAACCCGGAAAAGTCAGGGAATTTTGAGATTTCCGGCATTTCCGCTGGAATTTTGTAAAAATCCGGAAGAAGAATAAACAGGCATCATAGCAGGTCACTTTTTTAGGGTTTTTGTCACTTTTTTCGATTTTGGTCACTAAATGTCACTTTTTTCATCCAAAGGTCACCAAAAGTCACCTTTTTCATCCAAAGGTCACTAAAACTAAAGTCACTTTTTTCATCCAAAGGTCACCAAAAGTCACTTTTTTCATCCAAAGGTCACCAAAAGTCACTTTTTTCATCCAAAGGTCACCAAAAGTCACTTTTTTCATCCAAAGGTCACCAAAAGTCACTTTTTTCATCCAAAGGTCACCAAAAGTCACTTTTTTCATCCAAAGGTCACTAAAAGTTACTTTTTTAATCCAAAGGTCACTAAAAGTCACTTTTTTCATCCAAAGGTCACTAAAAGTCACTTTTTTCCTCCCAAAGTCACTTTTTTTGCATTTTTAAGCAAAATTCAAATTTTTACTTAAAAATTGCTACTTTTTAAAATTCTTCAAGAAAAAAAAATTGAAAGTTGATAATGATTTTTCAATAAAATTTTGCCCTCGCTTCGTTCGGGAAGTATTTCAATAATTCTGTTTCTAAATTTGAAAAAATTCTGTTTTTTTAAATCAGTAAAGTAATTAACTTTTTAATCAATTCCCCATTTGACAGAATAAATCAATAATTTTGACTAAAATAAATCAATCAAACAATTGAAATATCACAGATTTTCAAATAAATTCATTTCACTGATTCAAAAAGGCACAGTTTTACGAAAATTGACTGATTTAGATTTAGAGAGTAGATATAGGTCATATGTATATTGATTGTTTGTTTCAAAAATCTCGTCACTTTTCAATTTTTCTTTGCTCAAATCTGTATAGTTAAAATAATTATGTATATCTGCCTCCTAAAGTCCCACTAAAAAAAATTGATTTTTAGATTACCTACCTAATTTTTTCATTGAATTTTCATCTCCTCCCTTCATTTTTTCTTGAATTCTCCGCCCTCTTTTAACTGTAAAAAATTTCCCTCGAAAAATCGAGTTTTTGGTTACTTTTTGCTCACTTTTTGCTCAAAAAAAGCCACTAAAAGTCACTTTTTTCTTCGAAATTTCGCTATGATGCCTGTAATTAAAAAAATCTTCCAAAAAACCGTAAAATTGCCCCCCCCCCATATTGAATTTTTGGTCACTTTTTTCTCAAAAAAGGTCACTAAAAGTCACTTTTTTTCTTTGGAATTTCGCTATGATGTATGAATAAATTATCTGAAGTTTCTGGACTCATTTTATTATAAATTTTTCAAAAATATTTTCCCTCGCTCTGCTCGGGCCAAATTGTTTCAACTGATTTTTGTACTTATGTGTATCATTTTTTGTTGACCATAATGTACAAGAAAATTGATATTTAAACACTCGTTTTTGTCTATTGAATCATTGAGTTTTCAGAAAAATTTTATTTGTACAGAGTTTTATTTTTTGAACCCGTACTTTTTGATAAAATGTAATGAGAAAAGAGTACCATGATGCCCCTGATCACGATTTTGAAAAACAACGGAAGGGAATGGAAGAGAATTTGTATTTCTTTGGTCACATTTTGGGAAACTTTACCGGGAGGGGAGGGGAGGGGGTGAAGTGATGAATTTTCTAGTTTTGGATGTCTTTTTTTGCAAAAAATTTTTGCTCTCGCTTTGCTCGGGCTCATCGCATTTGTATATCTTATCAAAATAATTGATACTTTACTAATTATCGATCTATTATTTACTGGTCCAAGCCGAAAAGATTGTAGGTATTAGGGGCTTTCTTAAAATATATAAATTTGAGGTATCTACGTGTTTTTTTAAGGGGAGTATTTAATTGTGAAGAAATTATTGAATTTTCGGACTGCAAATATCCGAACTTATGTAGCGATCACTATTGGGAATTTCAAAGATAATATTGTGTCCATTGTCAGGAAAATCTAAAATAATTGGAGAATTTTGAAATTTTGTAAGGGATGTTTTCAAGGAGAAAATCATTTGGAAATATGTATTTTTTTTGCTGTTTTTTAAATAAATTCTTCGAAAAATTTCACCCTCGCTTCGCTGGGGCCAAATCTGCTACTATTTCAACCTTTCCATGAATTTATTTCTCAATAATCATTTAACAATTTTATCCGTTCTAACATGTTTTTTCGTAAAATTTTCACCCTCGCTTCGTTCGGGCAGTAATTACTTCTCTCCTTTACCATAAAATAACTCACTTTTGGAAAATTTTTGTGAAAAATTGTCTTTTTTCAAAATTAAAGACGTATTTTCTTCCGAGTATAATTTTTTTTCTACAATAAATTTGATCTCGTTTATTTTTTGCTGGTGGGGGGGGGGGAGGTCAAATTGAAAGGTAGATACTAGATACCTTAAAAAAAAGGTCGCGAAAAAGTCGCGAAATTTGATTTTTAAAAATTGGTGGACACCCTGTTAATGAAAATAGATCAAATCATCCCAACCTAAAAAGTTCGAAAAATCGTGAGATGATTTTTGAGATGGAAATTCATCCCAAATTTCATCCCAACCTCAAAAGCTCGGAAAAATCGTGGGATAATTTTTGGGATGAAAGTTCATCCCATAATTTATTTCGGCCTCTAAGCTCGGAAAAATCGTGATTTTTTGTTGAAGAAAGTGATTCGATATGACCACACGACTTTCAGCTTCAATTAACATTTCGAAGTCTAAATCCCTGAAACATATTTATAATTTGAAAGCTCCAAGAGAAAACTTACATGATTTATTAAAATTTCTAGAACGATGTGCTTTTTGTCGAAATATCAATTTTAAAACATTCTTCAAAATTTATATCAGTTTATAGGCCCATAAAAATCATTTTTTCGGTAAAGAAAAGGTTTGAAGTTTATCGTTTTTATAAGTATTTATTATTTTTTTCCTCAATCGACAGGAAGTTTTCATTGGCGCAATAATCTTTGCTGTCGTTTTCGTACCTACAAATCTTGATTTTTTTCACTCACAAATGGCTTGAAATTGCCCTTTAGGATTTGAATCAATATAAAACTGGCTGGGAATACCCATTCAAATTTTCATTTCATTGTTTTCATCCGTTTAAATAAAACAATCAATCAAATCATTGAAATTAAAAAGAAAATCATTCGATTCGTGTGGAATAGGTATCTAATTATTTATCTGTAGCCAAAAACATTCAACATTAACATTATTCGCTTTTACATTCTTTGTGGTTCGTAATATTAAAATTATGATAGTTCAATGGTCGGTTTCCCTTCATTCTATGATGGAAATTTTCAGCGTGTTCTAGATTTATCGTTTTTATGGTTTTAATTTCGCAATTGTTTGGTGTGTATGACGCACGATAATTTATGAAACAGCTGAAAATTTTTACAAACGTGTTTAATACCTATGTTGGCACTCTTCTGTGAAGTCGTTTTTCTGTTTTGTTCTCATTTCTCACACCTATGATTTTTAATTCTATTATTTTATGCAATGATGTTTTCGTGTGATTTAAAATTGTATTCGCAGGTGAGATTGGTTTTCAAATTATTTATGTGAATTATTTTGTTTAAATCGAGATTCATATTAAAATTCGAATCACGTAGGTTTTCGTGGAGGTGTGGATGGAGGGAGGGAATCTATGCATTTCGGTAGAAATCTGTGTTTTTTTTTCTAATTTTTACTTTTTAGTGATCATGATTTTTTTTAGGAATATTTTTTACTTCAACAGTTTTGCGTAAGTTACGAGTAAAAAAAGATGTTTTCAAATGAAAATTGGAAGGAGGGAGAGAATGGGAATATGAAATTGAATATTCTTACTCGAAAATTCGTTCGACGTTCTGACGAAATAATCAGTATTTTTAAAGTCGAATTTGCAATTTTTGAATTTCTCTGAAGTATTGAAAACCTAACCATCGTTCAAATTTTGAATTTTTCAACTTTGATGAAATTTTTATGATTCGAAGTAAACAATGAAATTCTAAACTTGAAAAATTACACAATTTTCGCACAGTAATCTAAATCTACTCAACTTTTTCTCTACTAATATAATGCATTTTTCTACCCTAGGAAATTTTTATCACTGTAGTTATTGTCACAGCTGTTCTCACATTACTCGCCAATTATAAAAACATCGATACGTACGCCTAACGGCGAATTTTCCGAGTCAAATATATCCGCAAGATGACGTCATCGAAAATTTTTCAACCCACGTTTTCATCGTACATTCTCTATTCAAAAGCAATTTCAAATTGGACCAGACAAATTCCAAGCTGAAAAATCCTCCTACCAGTAAGTCCTCGTTTCCAAACCTATAAATACGTTGAAATTTTGTAATTTACAATAAAACCAGCGATGATTTCGCACAAATACCGCAATTTCGTCGTATTTACATAACGCAGTGGAAAAAAAGTCGAAGACGAACGAGCATCAGACTTGAGCGAATTTTTTGCGCATATCTAATTTCAAACGGATGCTGCAGAAATTTATACAATAAAGAATGCATTTCAAGTTTCAAGATGGCAATTATTTCGCTCGGGCAGGGGGTTCGTACTGTGGTTGATAGACGTATTGATAGAGTAATGAGGTAGTATTATTGAATGAGCGACTCAGCTTGACTTCATGTCACTGAAAGTTCCCAAGTACGGTTAATTACATCGTGGTCTTTTAAATTATTACCAAGAGGGTCGATATCGAACCTTCAACCGGCTTAAACAGATATGTTTTTGACAGCTTTTCATACTTTAACTCTCGCACACAGTATATTTCGCTGCTATGTTTTTGTTGTTTTTCTTTTATATGCCTACATAGGATGTAGGTACCTATATTGTGCGCATTTATTCTTCTTTTCCACCCCTCGTCGATTTATTTGTATCTTGTGTAGCGATTATTTAAACGATTGTAATTTAGGCATCGATGTAATGTGTTTTTTTAAAGGATGAATAAGTAATATAACGATGGATATTACACGATTTTATCATTAGATATGTACTTTGGAGTGCTTCAAATACAATTTATGGTGTTTTTTTTTTATAACACGGTAATTTTTTTTTTCAAATTTCGGGAGGTCTCATCCCCTAGGATGACTTATCTTATTCTAAAAATATGGTATCCAATATTTCGGCTCCCTGGATCTGCAGGTCTCAAAATGATGGACTCTTCTTTTTCTTATGAAATTCAACATGGGATAACATGGTATTGAAACGAAAAATTATTTTGGGAATAGTAATATACAGAATTTCCAAATATTTCTTGATAAATCCGAAAATATGACTTGATTTTGATTTTTAGGGGTATATTTCGGATCAGAGGAATTATTCGAGCAGGTGTTCAGGAGAGCCTTAAATTATATAATAATTTTTATAACCATTTTTACGCAATTCGAGAGCCTTTACAACTCCCCCTAGGGCTATTTCATACTAAAACAGACGAAAAATGAAGTCGGGTCTTCCGATTTCGCTCAATTTTTTTTACGAGTTCCCCCTGGTGGTCTATTCACAAAAACACGATCATTTCTTTTCTAACCCACAAGGGAGCGGAGAGGGGGGGGGGCTCGGAATTTTTATGCAATTGCGATTTTTAGTCAAATTACCCAACTTTGAAGGCTCATATCTTGAGATGGGTTGTGTTTTGGAGAAAAACTGTTTGCAAGATCTGGAAGATAATTGATAGAAGATTCAAAAACGGTAATCACATTTTGAAAAGCTCAGAGTTGAACTTTGCGGGTGAAAGCACAATTTTCATGATAAGAACAAACGATGAAAGCTACCATTAAAAAATCTGAAAAAATTACAGTAAGGAGCCCTTTTCACCCTTTTTTCAACCCACAAATTTTCAAGATGGGATCTCAAGACCCCTGGGGGGTTGAGGGGTCCACAATTTTGACCACTACTCAAAAAAAATCGAAAAAGTAAAGTAACACATCGATTACTACTAATTCGAAGGCGATGATTTCGAATATATAATCAGTTTTTTCATTCAACCCTTCTGACCCCCCCCCCCCCTATTAGCCTCCTTGATGGGGTTAAAATTCAAAAAACTGAAAAATAACGTGTGACCTGTCGTTTGTTAGGGGTTTGAGGACGCTGGGTTCAAAAATTTGCTTATTTTTTGAATTTGACCATTTAGTGCCCCTCTTGCCCCCCTCCAATTTTGGAAAAATGTTGAGAAACGAAAATATCGTGTGGCATATCGATTCTAACTAATTTGAGGGCGTAGAATTCGAATATCGACTTACTTTTTGATCTGACTCTCTTCTCGTACTCCAACTGACCCCTTCCTCCAGTCATTAGTGATCAATACGGAATTGAATATTTCAAAAAATTACGGGGAGTTGGTCGAATCAAAAAGTAAGTCGATATTCGAATTCTACGCCCTCAAATTAGTTAGAATCGATATGCTACACACTATTTTCGTTTCTCAACATAGTTTTTTCCAAAATGGGGAGGGGGGTACTAAAGGAAAACTAAAGGGTCAAATCCAAAAAATAAGCAAATTTTTGAACTCAGCGCCCTCATAAACCTAACAAACGACAGGTCACACGTTATTTCATTTTTTTGAATTTTGACCCTATCAAGGAGGCTAATAGGAGGGTTCAGAGGGGTCGAATGAAAAGAACTGATTACATATTCGAAATCAGCGCCTTCTAATTAGTAGTATTCGATGTGTTACTTTACTTTTTCGATTTTTAAAGAATTTGGTCAAAATTTTGGATCCCTGTACCGTACCCTTCCAGGGGTCTGGAGATCCCATCTTGAAAATTTGTTGGTTGAAAAAAGGGTGAAAAAGGTTTCTCATTGTAATTTTTCAGATTTTTAAATGGTAGTTTTCATCGTTTGTTCTTATCATGAAAGTTGAGCTTTCACCACCAAAATTCAACTCTGAGCTTTTCAAAATGTGATTACCGATTTTGAATCTTCTATCAATTATCTCTCAGACCCCGCAAACACTTTTTCTCCAAAGTACAACCCATCTCAAGATATGAGACCTTCAAAGTTGCGTAATTTGACTAAAAATTTCGAGGTTTCCCTCTCCGCTCTCTTGAGGGTTAGAAAAGAAATGATCGTGTTTTTGTGAATAGGCCACCAAGGGGAACTCGTAAAAAACTAGACACACTGTGTCAAAAGAGCGGACTTCCTACTATATACAAACTAGAATTGAACTTGTGAAGCTCAACTTTCAATGCACGTATCAACTTCGAAATTTAATCATCTCTTCCTCTATACACATTCTAATTACTACGGAAATTTCAAGTCGATCGATCAACTCTGACTTGAGTTATGGTGTCACAAAAAAGAACTTTAAAACTTCAAAGCTCAGCTTTCCTTGCTCAAAATTTAACCTAAAAAATTAGGTCT
>JAVBJF010000927.1:0-28832 GCA_033439095.1 Pseudococcus viburni
GGTTTCCCCCATTGTTTTTATGGCGTATTGTACCGTTTTACCATGGTTAATGATGAAACGACCTAGACGCTTGGGGCAGGTTTCAGGTTGCGTTTGAAAATAGCGATGAAATTCGATGACGTAAGTTGTGCAAGGTCGTGTGTTTTGGTTTTACGATCGAGCTCGCCCCGATATAATTGGAGTTGAAGTCTTGAAATTTCCATCGTGGTTACCTCGCGTCGTGAGATGTCGAATGGGGTTTCCTAGGGGAAGTGTTGAAAATGTCAACTTCACACCGAAGGTTCGATAGTCCCTCGAAGAATTTAAAGAAATTACCCCTATCAAATGTCAGTCACTAATTTTTTCCCCATAAAGTAGCAACGTTTCCATTTGTTGGAAAATTTACATTTTTTCCTGATATCTGTCCTCTTTCTCAATAAGATCCTGGGCAGCATTGAATTTCTTCCTCAAAAGTGAATTTTTTTCAAAGCTTGAGAGTATCAATATTTTCAGACGACTTCAGATCGCCTTGAAAATGCAATTTGGGAAATCGAAAGTAGAGCACTTATGGTCTAATTTATCGAATAAGTCATCACTCATCATTAAAGGTGATCTGCATTTGTTGGTGTTCTGAGTTCATTCAGGCCATTTTTGTGGGCCATTTTTCAATGCTGGAAAATTCAAAAATCCTCAAATTTCCTGGAGGCTTCAGTACTTCTTGGAACTGCTTACAATCCATTCAAAAGGTCGAAAGTAGGGCATCTGCCTACTTTTCGCTTTTTACCTCGATGCGTATGGGATGGACGTATTTTTCAATTTTTACTGGAGAATAATATGGATTGAAACCGGGAGTTATGAATTTTGCAAAATTACTCTATAATGGAAGAAATAGGTCACCAATATGGGTTATTTGAGTTTGTTGTTGAAGTATTCGTTTATGTTCCTTTAGTATTTTGTATCATTGTCGTTGTGTTACGTTATCGTTTTAAGATGAGTCATGTTTAGAGTTAAGTCATCGGTGAATAGTTAGTTCCTCAGTTAGTCATTGTAAAGTAGTTGTACAGTACGTTATGTGTAGTCGAGAGACGCACGTCACTTTTTGAACAGTTGAACCATAGTGTAGTTTAGTGTTATTCTTTTTGTGAGTTATTTCGTGAATATACGTTTGAGTACTAGAGTAAGTGTTTCTATACTTTATCATGGCAGCAGAGCGTTTGAGTGACGATTATCCGGCCAGTAATTAGCTGGAGAGTCTATGTACTCAACCTCGAACGCCCACGCCGAAGTTCCGAAGTAATATGTTTTTAATCATAATTAACGTAAACGATTTCGTGTGCTAAAATAAGTCCGATGTTTTTTAAAAGTAAAATTAAAAATCCGAAGTGTACCTGTAAATAAGTGCTAATAATACGTAAGTGTACAATATAAACTTTATTTCGATAAATCTAACAATAAGAAGTGATATCCGATGCTAATTAATAAGTAATAATTAATACCGATGTCAAAATTAACAAAATTTAATATTTCCGATGTTTTTCTAATAATTCAATCATTATAGCAATAGCCGATGACGTCATAGCCGATGATGTGGTGAAAATAGCCGACGCCATTGTAAACAAACAACATTGCATCAGACCACGCTGTTTGGTCAATGTTTGTCTTGTTCAAGTATGAAATTTTCGTCTCCGAAGAAAGTTAAAGTTTTTCTTGTTATTTTAAGCATTTTTCAAGTGTTTTTGTGATTTTCGTGTTAATTAAACGTCTTTTGAACTTCCGAAGGTAAGAAAAGCCACGAATCGTAAATAATTTTAGTTAAAATTTCACCATATCGATATTTCTCGGAATCGGCGAAATGGACACCGTCAAAACGTGCCCAAGTAACCAATTCCGGAAAATAATATAAATTCTATAACATTTCGATGAAATTCCGATGATATTTTAAACCCCTTATGGGTACGTGCGAAAAATTCATAATGTAAAATGCACAGTGTAAAGTTGATCGTATATTTAAAAAATCTAGACCTATTTTACGTGGTAAATGCCAGTGTTTTGATGTATTGTTTCGACTGGCATTCGATTTAAAAAGCCTAAATGCATGGGTGAGCTAGATAGTACTCGATTATAGACAGTGACAAATCCGATGTATTAAAAATCATAACATTACCGATGTATAAAGGTAGCCGAGGTAAACGCACTTGATTTCATCCCAAGTTGCAATCTTTTCCGATGAATTTATTAATACTTTATAGAAATAATATCCGACGGGGAGTTATTCAAACCTACGGGTCTCCCATATAGGCCTTAATTCAATGCCGAAGTGGCGACTAGACGAGTTGTTTAATAATCAACTGGATGATCGTCAGCTTTTCTTATGTTAAAGTAAGTCGTCTCAAAATCTAAACAGAAACGATACCAAGTCACTACGTCTATTTTCGATAACAGATATCTCATGTTGTACGATTGAGATTACTATCTAGTTCGCAAGCAGTTCGTGACGTTGAGGGGTTTCATGTGCCGTTCCTGACTCACTTCTTCCGATCGAACTGGCGATATTGAATAGCATGTGCCGTTCCTGCAGACGTTCATATCGCTGCAGATTAGTCTAGCGCTCTAAGACTGGTCTGTACTTGCCAAATGGCGAGCTCCTAAATAATCGATGCAATCTGACAATATATTAAAGCCGATGTGTTTACCGATGAATATAAAATAAGAAAATAAATATAATTCCGAAGATAATAATTTAAACGTGATATTTCAGAAGATGTCAGATAGAAGATCCCGACGTGATGACGAGCGAGATAGTCGAGATAATCGCCGACCTCGTACTCGATCAAGATCGGGCGAACACCGAAGTGTATTGATAAACCCGAATGATTTAGAAAGATTACGCCGAGCCGAACAGGAATTGCATCGTAGAGTAAGTTAAATCCAAGCCGAAGTTTATTTTATTTTTTAAAATCATAAAAGTGAAAATGGTAAAAATACGTTCGTTCACATACCAAATCAAAATTCTATAAGTAAATACTATTACAGGAGCTAGCCTCTCAACATGAGCAAAACAACTCGACCACGTCTCTAGATCCAAGCAGGTCTTCTAGTAGAGTAGAGAATAGGTCAGTCAGTGATAAATCAAACAATCAAGCCGCCTCTAATCAGAATAATTCGAAACCGTCTAATACAGGTAATAACTCCGATGAAAATGATAACAATTCGCACAGCGAATCCTCCGAAGAATCCGACGAAAATGAAAATGAAGTAGAATCCGAAGAAAACGAAAAACAGATTGAATCTGAATCCGATGATGAACAAGCCGAAGAAATTATAGTCGAAGCCGAAGTACATCCTATTCCAGTTAATATTACGCCGACGAATACCAAAATTACACCGACGAATACTAAAATTACAAAGCCTGCCGAAGTAAATACACCGATGCAAATTGGAAATAATACGAATGCGGTTGTCGTGGTACAACCGGCAATTCAAACAAATCCTGAAATTCCGAAGCTTAAACATAAACCGTTCGTATTGAAAGAAGAATCCCAAGCCGATGATGAAAGCGATGAGAATCATGAGCATAATAAAAAGAAGAAAAATAAACAGACGAAACGTAAACAAATCAAATCAAAATCCAATACTGAGAAAAATTCGAAGAAAAAGAAAACTGCCACCCCCCTCCAACAATCGAAGGAAAAAGATGACCATGGAAGGAGAACGGAGGAGACATCGAATAAGAATGCCGAAGACTCAGATTATTTTGAAGGCCAAGACGACGAAGAAGATGATCGTTTTGTACATTCAGAAAAATCCGAAGACGAATTTGAAAAAGAAGAAACGGAAGAAGAACAAGAAGAAAATGAAGATTCTGAAGACTCCGATTCATCCTCTTCGTCCAGTTCGTCTGATTCATCGAGTACGGAGGAGGATTCCGATGAACATGGCAATAAGAAGCGTAAACGCAAGAAATCGAAGAAAAATTCGAAGAAATCTAAAAAGTCTAAAAAGTCGAAGAAAACTAAGAAATCGAAGAAATCTACAACAAATTCTGCCGAAGCATCTACGTCAACACCGAAGTCCGCTACGGGTACCGATGAACAGATCAGAATTCAACAATTTCGAAACGCACCCCTAGTTGGAAAATACAAACTGACGAAAAACGAACACTACGATATATGGTATGCCAGATTATCTAGTGAACTTTTAGGTATGGGGTTAAACCCAGAAGCCGAAAAGATCACTAAAACCGACAATATCCATATGAAAAATACGTTAATGATGCGATTGGATAAACAATATATCGAAGAAATCGTCCACTGTAAAACTTTCAAACGTGCAATTAAAATTTTAAAAGACACCAGACGTGCCGAAACCAACGCTACGCCGAGGGCTGTCAAACAGCAATTTTTCAAAATTAGGCTTTATCATAACGAATCGATTAGTGACTATTTTCATAGCATACGTAGGGCTAGAATTCAACATCATGCTATTACTAATAAAAATATTCCTTTATACGACGTTTTTAATCAAATCCGACATGGTTGTGAACGAAGGTATCCATATATAAACACCGAAATCGATATTAAAGGCGGAGATTATCCGAAGGTAACCATACGTGAACTTAAAAATATTTTGCTTAAACAGGAAGCCGAAGCTCGTGAACGAAATGCCCCTGCTCGTGCTAATTTTGCCCAGCAACGGGGTAATTATAATAACCGACGAAACTTTGCGCCGCAGGCCCCCCAAAATTTCGGACAACGACAACCTCGACTAGTGAATCCAAATACTGACGAGATACGATGTTTCCATTGTGAAGGCCGAAACCACACGAAGGAAGAGTGTTGGTACAAGGGGCAGAAACGATGTTATGGATGCGGTGAAATGGGGCACGAACGAAAGAAATGTCCCCTTCCCCCTGATCAGCAACGCCCTCGCGGAAGAAATGAACGCAGTGAGTATAGGTCTTTTAGAGGTCGCAGACCGTCTGGAAGATCCTACGGTAAACGTACTTTTAGGAATAATAAATTTAATAACAATCCGAAGTTTTATAATAACAAAAGTAACCGAGGGTACCGAGGTAATAGAAATGGCTCGTATAATAATGTAGGGTATCAAAATTCGAATCCGATGTTCTTTGCGGTGCCGATGCCACAGCAATTTCCGATGTATCAAAATTACGATCAACAAAATCAACGTGGAAATAATAATTCCGGTAGAGGAAATCGTAGACCATTCCGACGCAATAACAATCGAAACGATGACTCGCAGGGTAAATCTCAGCAGTCTCAAAAGAAATCCGAAAATTAACTAAGCCGAAGTTATTTTTGTTAGAAGATTGTTTAATTTCCGAAAGCTTTTTTATTATTTTAACCGAAGAAATTCTAATTTGATAGGGAAAACTTTTATTTATTTTAGAATGTGTTTTATTTTAGATTACGAAGAAAATACGTTTAACGAAGTTTACCGAAAAACCCAGACTGAATTGCTAATCGAAAAGCAAAAGAAATTTCGCGAAGAAGAAGTTAATAAAGCAAGAAAAATCGTAATGGATTTACCCCATGGTCAAAGCTCGAAGAAGTCGAAATCTCCCCCGAAAAAGTCACCGCCGAAGAAACCCTCGCCGATGAAACCCCCACCGAAGAAAACCTCGCCGACGAAACCAAACATCCCCCTTAAATCGACTGAGCATTTCGGTAAAAAGAAAGAGAAAACACCACCACCTACAAAATCTCCACCGAAAAACGAAAGAGCCGAACGAAGATGCCAAATCGCAGAAAAGTTACGACGTATTACCGAACAAAGACAAAGGTTAGAAGAAGAAGAACGTAAAATTTTGAGAGAAGAGCAAGAACTTAATGCCAGACGTCGCGCTATCGAAACTCAAATAAATGAAAAATTAAAAGAAGTCGAATTAGCTCAACAACAAGTCGTAAAATTGCTTGATGAAGTGGAAGAATTGAAAGCGGAGTATGATACAACGATCGACAATACGCCGGAGTCGCCCACGTCAGAAGAATCTGCGACCAGCGCACCACAGATGCGGACGTCTACGGTAAAAATGACAATCGATAATCAAGAACCCCCTCCACCTCCGAAGACAATACCGCCAGACGGAACTTACGTACCATACGAATACATGGCGTGGAATGTGGAAAAACAAAAGTTACAACGAATGAGACCGGGATTTATTCCGAAAAACGTTATTCCATACTTCGTAAATAATCCAAATTACAACCCAAATGCATTGCCGCCTACGTCCGTTGAGCAAGAAACACCTGCTGCTCATCAATCGTTAATTAATGAAATCTTACGGAAACAATACATCGAACAAGCGACCTTCACGGAACCCGAACAACAACACGTTCAACCGCCAGTTCAGCCGATCCGTACCATTGATATTACCGACGACGATATACCGGAAACGAACACGATAGGCACGATCGATATTACCGGAGATCAACCGATGGATTTAGGCGAAAATGGACAAATAATAACACCTGATACTCGTCCAACTCCGGCAACAAAAGTGAAATCACCGTCGCCGAAACCAACGGAAACGGTCGCTAAGAAATCAGCCGAAGTTAAAAAGTCCGAAGTGAAAACCAAAGTCGAGAAGAAACCGGTGAAAGCTACGTCAAAAAGATTCGAAAACGTTAAAAATGTGTCGCAAGTAAAACCAACCGATGTAAAAAGATTAAAATCTGCCGATGATCCGAAGAAAAATGCCGATGCTTCGAATAAGGTTGCCGATGTTAAACAAAAGAAGCCAGAAAAACAACGACCAATATATTTACCACCGAAGCGAAAACAATATGATACAGGCTCTCGAAATGACAATGTTCAACAAGCTGGAACATCACGTGAATTCGTTCCCCGCGATCCTCGTATAAACGTTCGGGGCCCTAAAAGAAACGAAAACCAAGAACCAGCGCCGACTCCACAAACCGGCGGTACAGTGCAGGAAGATTGGGACGAAGAAGTGCGACTTAATCCGAGTCAAAATTTTACGTACAATGCCTATCGATCCGTCCTTCCTAGCTACGTCGACGAATTAATACACGAATCCCTCGCTCTCGTCCAATCGCGAATTGCGGTAGTAACCGAAGACCAATTGGTGGATCAAGGTATCCGAATCGATTACGCTATCGAAGAAGTAGCTGCTGCGTTTACTGCCGATGCTGCGTTGGATGCGACTACTGGTAAGAATTTAATTTTTATAGGCGATTCGGGCGCCACCACTCATATTGTTAAGGATAGCGTACATATAACCGAGCCGAAGGAATGTCTACGTACAATCGAAGGTATAAATCCTGATTCAAATTTAAAAGCAAACGTTACTGGTAATATCCAAGGCCGAAGTGTTCTTTGTGATAATTCTGTAAATTTAGAAAACGTCTTAGTAGTTCCTAATATAATTGACAATTTATTATCGTTCCGAAGATTTATAGATCAAGGTCATACCGTAGTTCTGAACAATAAATGGGCAAAAGTTTTGGAAGGAAATTCTAACAAAATTATTTTGAAAGGCAAATATAATCAACCGTTTTGGTATTTTATTATCCGAAGTGATCAAAATTTAGACAAGGGTTTGGTTACAAAAACTAGAAATAAGACGTATAAACGAAGCCGTTCACCTTCTCCTGTAGACCTATCCAATCTCTCCCTCCATCCTCCAAAGAAAAAGAAACCTAATCCGAAAGAAACGAAAATGGAAGTCGACTCCGAAGAACCGAAACTTACTCTAGACGAAATCGAAGCAAACAGGTTATTTCAAATGGAACAAGACTCCGATGACATCGATAAAAGAGAATTAATTGATAACATTCAGACAGACTACGAAATACCGATAGAGTACAAAATTCATCCAAACGAGGGAGCGAATATTGAGCCGATGATGACTACCGAAGATTTCAGTGCATTTTCGAAGGAATGTATGAAATGGCATTGTAGATTAAATCACATGTCATACGAGAAAATGGTTCATCTCAAAGCGTACAGTAACTTCTTAAAAGACGTACCGCTAAACCGGAAACTTATCGAAGAATGCAACACGTGCAACATTGCCAACATGAGAAAATTACCATTTAAAGAAAGAAGAACTAGAGCAAAACGTCCATTTCACACCATCCATTCGGATATCATGGGTCCAATTACACCAAAATCATTCAATAACGGATACCGATGGATAATCACCTTTATCGACGATTATAGCAGATTTGCAATAGCATATGTTATGCACAGTAAATCCGATGCACTAATCTGTTTTCAAAAATTCCTTGAAGAAATTAAAAACAAAACCGATGGAGCTGAAAATCGAACTATACGAGTTTTTCGATCAGATAACGGAGGCGAATACATCTCAAAACCGTTCAAGAATTTTCTGAAAAGTCAAGGCATAAAACATCGAAAATCAGCACCTCGGACAAGTCAACACAACGGTACAGCCGAAAGATTCAATCAAACGATCATGGCCAGAGTTCGAGCTATGCTTGTGGATTCTGGATTACCATTATCGTTCTGGGATATCGCACTCAGTGCAGCAATACACGTATACAACAGAACACCTCACGCTGGGATTGGATTTAAATACCCACTAAAACAAGTATTCCCAGATGTAAATCTACGATTGAAGCAACTCCGAAGATTTGGATGCATTGTATTTATGAAACGATTAGAAAGAATTTCACCAGTTGCGCCAAAAGGAATTTATGGCATTTTAGTTGGATACACACCCACCGGATACAAAATTTTATTACCTCAATCGAAGAAAATTATCAAAACGAAACACGCCAGACCGAAAGAATCAAGAGTGTATAAACATTTATCTGGATTACCGAAAGATGAAACTGAACCTCTTATGAAGGAAAAAGATTGGCTTCTGGAATTTGATCAAATTTACCGAAGAGATGAAAATGGAGAAAAATTACCTGATACACCGTTAGTTGAAGATGATCCCGAAGATGAACAGCAACCGACGACATCTAGTGCTCCAGAACCAACTCCGAAGAAACGAGGTAGACCTGCAAAACCGAAACCTTCATCATCTCAAAAAGACGAGGGAGAAAAATCAAACATTGCCGAAGATATTGAACCTGAACAAATTTTGTTAGCCGAAGAAGATTTACCCCTCGATAAAAACGCGATCGATATAAAACGACATTTCGAAGCTGAATTAGAACGAGTACGCGCCTATGCGATGTTAACCGAAGCTGTCGATGACCTTGAAGTTTACGCACTCATGTGTGGTTTAGCAGGCGACCCAATCTCAGTAGAACAGGCTCTGGCTGGACCAGATCGTGAATACTGGGAAGAAGCGCTAGCTGACGAATTAGGCTCACATGAACGACACGAATCATATATTTTTGTAAACCGTCCACCTCCCGAAGAAAATCCAGTAATTATAGACTCTATTGTTTTATTGAAGACGAAAATTGACACGTGTGGAAGATTGAAGTACAAAGCAAGACTTGTAGCGCGTGGATTTAAGGACCCTAGGAGTTACTCCCTAGCGGAAATTTATTCACCCGTTTCAAGAATTACCACCATTCGAGTATCTTTCAGCATAATTAATAAATTCAATTTGGACGTATACCACCTCGATGTGAAGACAGCATTTTTACACGGAGACTTACAAGATATAACATATATGGAAATTCCGAAGTACATGAAAGTAGATGAACAGACCAGAAAATTAAAAGTTTTATTGCTCAAGAAAGCGATTTATGGATTAAAACAAAGTCCGAAGCGTTGGAATGCTCACTTTAATCGAATAATGCTAAAAATTGGATTCGAACAAGATATCAACGATCCCTGTATTTATTGGCTTCGGAAGAAAAACATTCAAGCATTTCTCATACTTTACGTAGACGATATACTATTCGCTGGAAACAACGTAAGAATAATGGACAAAATTATCGATTTATTATTAGACGAACTGGAAATTGTAAACCTAGGCGAACCGAAGAAATTTGTAGGACTCGAAGTTATTCGCAAACGAAAAGAAAACATCTATATCTTACATCAGAAAAATTATACCATTGAAATTTTGAAAAGATTCAACATGCTGACTGCAAAATCCTATCCAATTCCGATGGTTCATCAAAATCGAAACGATAAGGAACGTCTGATGACACAATTACTTTTTGCTGGAATTGAGCCGAAGAATCGAAAAGAAAGGAAATGGTTTAAAAGCATCGAAAAGAAGAAACAATACGACGAAGCCCCCTTCCCCTACAAGGAAGCGATTGGCAGTTTGATGTACTTAGCAAACGGAACCAGACCAGACATCACCTACGCAGTTCATATGCTCAGCAGAAAACAAGTAAACCCCTCTCGTTACGATTGGGAATGTGTAAAAAGAGTTTTTCGATACTTAGTTGGAACTCAGCATTATGGACTCACGTACACAGGAAGTGCCGATGGATTAATAGCCTATGCAGATTCGAGTTACGGAGATTGTCCGGATACCAAGAAATCTACCACTGGTACAGTAATTAAACTGTTCAATGACGTAGTTGCTTGGTCCAGCAAACGACAAGGAAACGTATCAACGTCGACGTGCGAAGCAGAGTACGTAGCTTTAAATGCAGCTTTACAAGAAACTATCGCAATAAATGCTACCACTGTTCGCGCGATCAACCAGAATTACGAACCCTTTCATCTGTATGGAGACAACTCCGCGTCGATTCAATGTACGGAAAAACCTGGTGTCCCTTCCTTACGTCACATTCCTGATATTAAACTCCATCATATCCTAAACTTTGTCATTAACGAACGTGCGATCATTCATTGGGTCAGCTCTTCAGAGCAAGACGCCGATATTCTCACGAAACCTCTAACCAGGGAACCATTTAACCATCTCCGAAGTCGATTAGTCCAAGAAATACCTGAATTACAATAAAGTGCCGAAGATATTTTTTTTTATTCGAAGTTTTACTTTTATTTACAAAGTTTTGTTTCCATTTCATTTTTTTTCTTTAGGTCCAAGAGATTTAAACGTTACTCTGGATGCTATCGCCGATTTACGTCACGCTGCCGAAGTTCTAAACGTCGACCTGCCAGCTGAAATTCACCGTATTTATAAAAAATTATTGTTCGAAACGAAAACTCCCGAGGATCAACTAAAAGAAAAAAGAAAAGCGGCTCGACGGAGGAGTACGGAAAGACGGCAAATTGATCGAAGGATTGAAGAACGAGTAAAAGCGTTGTTCGACGACGATGGATTCGAGGAGATGACAGAAGCCGAAGAGAATCGCGCCGATGTAAATTTAACGATCGATCCGAAGAAGATTTCGCAGGAAGAAGCAAGGACTTCCGATGTTGTTCGTACTCTTGTCGAAAGAATGGAAGCCGAAACAAACGAGTTAAATTACGATGAGGCTATGGACCTGTCACAAGAACGAACCGAAGGAAATCATGCCGAAGATATTATAGAAGACGTGCCGATGACTGAAGCGAGAGAGGAAGAGCTTTTACGAGTTTTAGAAGACAGTGCCGATGATAATTCGAAGAAGTAATAATTTGTAAGTGTTCATTTTGGTCTCGAACCACTTTTCATTTTTTTCTGTTTTGTTATTTGTTATTGTGAATTTATCGTTACGTGTTCTCACTCAAAATTCAGAGGGAGTGTTGAAGTATTCGTTTATGTTCCTTTAGTATTTTGTATCATTGTCGTTGTGTTACGTTATCGTTTTAAGATGAGTCATGTTTAGAGTTAAGTCATCGGTGAATAGTTAGTTCCTCAGTTAGTCATTGTAAAGTAGTTGTACAGTACGTTATGTGTAGTCGAGAGACGCACGTCACTTTTTGAACAGTTGAACCATAGTGTAGTTTAGTGTTATTCTTTTTGTGAGTTATTTCGTGAATATACGTTTGAGTACTAGAGTAAGTGTTTCTATACTTTATCATTTGTAAGACCTAAAATTGATTTGAACCATTTTTGTGTATTTTTTTTTATTGTTGAAAAATAACAAAATTTTCTAAAGACTTTGGAACGTTTCGAAACCACTTCTACTAAATTTGAGAGGTCGAAAATAGAGTATACTTACTCTCTGATTCTGAATCAGTGTAAAATTACTAATAAATAGTCAGAATTGTAGCGTAGGGAAAATCAGCAAAATTCTTTGTTTTGCAGCGGATTTTTCGAAGAATTTCACCAATTTTTCAAAGAATTTGAGAGATTTTACTGATTTTTCAGCAATTTTTTTCACTGTTTGCTTTCAGTGAAATCGTGTTTTTCCTAAAAGGAAATTAATATTTTCAAAAGAAAGGGTCTATGAGCAATAGAAAAAGAAAATAGCCAGAAAGCAAGAAAACCGTGAGATTTTTTAACAATTTCAATGTAGGTATGAGTGGAAATTTTTCACATTTTACCGACTTTTCCATTAAGGAAAAGTCGCAGGGAATGTCGATACCAATTTTTTTTCATGTTTTCGGACCTCCTGAATACAATAGGACCTATGGCTGGAATCGAGGTTTCATTATTATACGTTTATGTCCCTTTTTTGTCTGCGATTTAACTCGTAAGCTCTGAGCTTTCAGAAGGGGACACATATCACAGAATGTAGAGCTAGTGATGTAGTTTTGAGATTTCAAATGGTTTTAAAATCCATTCAGCTGTTTTTGAAATATTAAACTTTTTGTATGTTTTTGTTTCACAGTAGGAGTGTATGTGTTTCTTTCAGAATAGGTGAGGGTGGGGAAAATTGGAATTTGAATAAAAAGGTAAAAATTGCAGAACACTTGAAATTTTGATTTCTCGAAAACCCCTCGACCGAATGGGCTGAAATTTTCAGGAGTGGCAGAGGGAGGTTAGATGGTCCTACAGTGAAATTTTCAGCTCAATCGGTTGAGGCGTGTCGTCCCTCGAAAGGCTTAAAATTTGTAAACAGCTTTTTAAAATTGTCTATCTGAACTTTGAGCGCGAATAACTTGAAAAGTAAGCCTCCTCAAAAAAATCGAATGACACACTAACGAAAGCAAATTTAATTCTCTACAATTTCCTGTACGGTCTTTTTTTGGAGGACGCCTCCTTTTCTCAAAAAACAATCCCCAAAGGACGTAACGAGGGTCAAAAACTCGAATTTCGCATTTGGTATTAAAAATTTGGAAAAAGGGCATAACCTGGCATATTTTGGGTCGCTGATTCCGAATTTGGTTTTTGTTTTACCGACTTTTTTTCGATTTCAACTCCCTAGATACTCTTTATGGACATGAGAGGGCATAGGGTCCAAAATTTTGAACTCTAGTACTAAGCCAAAATTTTAATTTTGAGTAATAACTTGAAAAATAGAATACTAGTTTATGTAATTTGGGTCGCTGATATCGAATTTGGCCTTAGTTTTTTGATTTGAACATCCCTAGATGTCTCTATCGACATGAGGGGCATAGAGGTCCAAAATTTTGAACTTTGGTACCAGACCAAAATTTTAATTTAGATTAATTACTTTCAAAGGTAAAATTTATTTAATTTGGGTTGCTGATTTCAAATTTGGCCTTAATTTTTCGATTTAAGCCGCCCTAGACGCCCCTGGTGGCATGAGAGGGCATAGAGGCTCAAAATTTTAAACTTCTTTCCTCCTTTCCATTTATTGAAAATATATTTTTTTACCGATTTTTTTTATTCCAATGAAAATTTTTTTTTTCATTTTTTTTCATTATTTTATTTTTTTACTGATTCAAGTTTTATTTGAGAGAAGAATTAATGTTGGTTCGTTCATTAATAAAATTATGCTGTTTATATGAGACTATAGGTTGAAACTTGAAAAGTCGGTTACCTTACGCAAGATACGTAAAGTGTTTTTTCTCTTCAATGCTTTGATTGAAAGATGAGAAATGTGTAATGATAGGTAATTGCACATATTTTCCTGTTTGACGATTTGCTCGTAAGTTTCAAAACTGAAATCCCGAGTGAAGAAACTGTCGAAAAATGTATGAAATTTCGTGTAATGAAGATGAAGAAGCGAGAATGTGACAAAAATTTTCATTTTTCACATCGAGTTGATATTTTTTGATAATACTTGTGATCTTTAAACAACTGCACCTCTCAGTTTTTTTCTTTAGAAATATCATTTTTCAGAAATCTTTGCCTTCGTTTCGATCGTACTTGCTCTTATGCTTACACAGAGGAAATAGAAAATCATTTTTGAATCAAAAAACACATTCTGGAAAGATGGGTTAGTGGAGAACCCTCTCGAATACCTACTTGAGTGGAAAAGTTAAGTGCATAAGTTTAAAGGTCGTAAAATATTAATTTTTGGATTAATTTTTAAAGAAAATTCCTATACCTACAAGTATCTAACTGGTCTAGAAAGTTGAGATTTTCATAATAAATCGAGAAGTATCTACCCAGGGAAATGACATATTTTATTCAGCGTCCTGTCTCGATCAGAGAAAAGATCACGAAAGCTTAAAAATTAGCCTATAATAAGTAAGTAAATCTGAAAAATCACATTTGGAAAAAAAAGAAACATGATGTTTTCTTTTCTGGTGTGTGTGTGTGTGGGGGGGGGGGGATAAATCAAAGGCAACGTTTTCTTCAGTTACAAAATTGCATAGAAGTTTTTGATGTTTTTAATCTGATTTTGGATGTAAATCTAGGAAAAATTTCGTTCGAATTGAAAATGTGACCAAAATAATTAGATTGTTTTGTTGAAGATTTGAAAAATGACTCCCATTTTGAATGTAGGGGAAATGAAAAAAAAACTTCCTTTTTAAAAAGTTGGAAAATTTTATATTTTGAGTCGAACAGAAAATTGGAACATCTCGTGGAATTCACAATCAACCCCCTCCCCCCCAAATAAACGACCATTTCTGGAGTAAAAATCACTCTTTCGGATTTTATTTTGAAAAATTCTAAAGAATTTGTCTAAGACATAGATTAACGAATTACCAAATTAATGAACGGAGCGAGAACTATCGAAATGCGATGAAGAAGGGTGGGTAAAAGTACTTCTGGAGGAAATCTAAACTTCAGTAACAATATACTTATTTTGAGTATCGCCGGATTTTTTTTCGATTCTTGGTGTATATTTTTCGAGTCGTTTTTCTCGTTCGTTCAATGATTTTATTTTCCTTCGAACTCATTCCAGTATTCAGCTCACGAAACGAAAACGCGATAACCGCATCACGTTGAAATGCAATTAAGAGGCTAGCAACGATAAATCGAGTAAACCACGAGATAATTAGACAGTCTGCGGCCAATCTTCGGCGCTCGGCGCGGCGTGGGCATTGTTTATACTATACTTACCAACGACAAAGCGACGTTCAAAATAACGCCGACATTGAATGCAAACGTTTCGTATTCGTGTACAAACAAATAACCTAGCATAACCCAGATCTTTGACCAGCTTGTACGCAGAATGAGTTAATTTTTTTCTTTTAACCTACAGCCCGCCCCTTCATCATCGGTTAATAGACATTCGATTACGTAATTGCCAAATTGTCAGCACAGTACAACGGTTGCAGAACGGAGAGTAATTCGAATACAATTTGTGTTTGTAAATTTACGATACACTAATGCATCAATCGAGTTCGCAGCAGGGCGCTGACTTTGCGTCCACGTTGGCTAAGAGAGTTTTCAAAGTCAAGGATGAGAATGGGAGCGGGAAAGTACCATGTTTTTCGTAGGTGTGAAGCGTATACCGGGTGAGACCTTGGAAAGGCTCTATTTATGCGAATTGGTTCGCCGAAAAAGTATACGACGGCGTTGCAAAATTAAATGTAAGAAGCAATGAGTAAACCTCCCAACACAATAAAGTAATTACCTGTATACGCAGAGAGTAAAGCGACTGGTTCTCATACGAAAACCAGTCCAATAGATACTGTACGAGGTGTTTTGTAAGTTAGATTTTCAACACTTTAAGATAGAACCGAATGATGTTAATTAACGAAAGATAGCATAAGTATTAAATAATTTTTCGCGAAAGGATGATGATTATAACTTTTGACAGCTTATGTTGAAAAATATCATTGACGAAAAATGTCAAGTTTTTAGTTTTAAGTCTGGTATTCCATGAAATTTCAATGTAAATAAAATGTTGAAAATTTTATATATTTCGACAAAAAATGTGTAAGAATTGAAAAAGTACAAAAATTGACATTTGACAAGAAGGCATTTAATTGGTGAGTATCTCAAAACTTTTTGGCGGACGAGAAAAAAAATTTATAGTACGAAAAATGTACCAACGTGGGTGATTCGAAAATGCAAAAGTATGTTGTACGAGTAGATGAGAAATTTCATTGAAAAATACAAAAATTTTCTGAAAAAATTTACATATTTGTGTTTTTGGTTACAGTTTTGAATATTCAATATTGTTAATAAAATTTGAAGTTTATTTTACTTTTCTTTTGAAGAAAATGCATTTGAAAACGTATGAACCGCACTATTCAAAACTTTAGATGAAAAAGGCTCATTTAAAAAAAATTCACTTGCTTCATTAAATTTTTCTGATTTTATCTTAGAAGTATAAAGAAGTTCAGAAACAACAAAATACATATTATTTTGAGTAATCAAAGATCTACAAATAAGAGGCTGAGCTTTCGGGTTTACCACATTCAATTTTCTGCAGCGGGGGGGGGGGGGTCAATAAAATTTCAACGCGTGACACAGTGCTAGAATTTTTTTTTTGATTTTAAAAAATTGCCCTCCTCTAACAACGGAGGTATCCCAACTCAAAGTAAAATTTTGAGCCCAAACAAATAAAAATCGAAAGTACATCATAACAGGACCCCGCATCTAAAATTTCAGGTGCTGAAATTAATTTCTTGATTTTTGGTGAATTTTTGAAATTTCAAAATTACCTACCATCCTGCGAAATATGAAAATTTGATCTAATGAACGAAAAAAGCTATTTGGTAAGTATATACCCTATTTTCGACCTCCTGAATCGATTGGAAGCGGTTTCGAGACGTTTCGAAGCCATCAGAAAAGTTTGGAATTTTCCAGTGCTGGAGAAAAACCCATAAAAATGGTCCATATGAACATCAACACCTTTAATCGCGGATAACCAATATTGGTGACCTATTTGATCGATTGAAACACATTTTCCGAAATTCGCAGCTTTGAATTCAAATTTATTTTTTTTGGCTGACAATTTTACAAGAAAAAAATTAATTTTTTGCCAAAAAAATATAAGGTTGAACTCAAAGTTGCGAATTTCAGAAAATTCTGTCTTAATAGATCAAATTGGTCACCAATATGGATAATCCGCGACTATAGGTGCTGAAGTGCATATGGGCCATTTTTATGGGCTTTCCTCCAGCGCTGGAAAATGTCAAAATTTTCTAATTGCTCCAAAACGTCTTGAAACCGCTTCCATTCGATTCAGGAGGTCGAACATAGGGTATCTATCAAGTTTCAACTTTTTACTTTGATATATGCGCATTAGGCGAATTTTTGAATTCATTCCAGGAAAATTTCTTGCCCAAAAATGTGAATTTGAACTCAAAGTTACGAATTTTAAAAAATTGTGTTTTAATCGAACAAATAGGTCACCAATATGGATAATCCACGATTATAGGTGCTGAAGTGCATATGGGCCATTTTTATGGGCTTTTCTCCAGCGCTGGAAAATTCCAAAATTTTCTGGTGGCTCCGAAACGTCTTGAAACCGCTTCCAATTGATTCGGAAGGTCAAAAATTGGGTATATTACCAAATTTCAGCCTTTTTCGTTCATTAGATCAAATTTTCATATTTTCCAGGGCGCGCGGAGGTAATTTTGAAATTTCAAAAATTTGCCTAAAATCGAGAAATGAACTTCAGCACCTGCAATTTTGGATACGGGGTCCTGTTATGATGTACTTTCAATTTTTTTTTATTTGGGCTCAAAATTTTACATTGAGTTGAGATACCTCCGTTTTAAGGGAATTTTCGAAGTGCCTGAACCATATTTCTGGGTTTATTATTTTGACTCAATCATAAAAATTGACTTTCGAGAGTGGGGGTTGAAAT
Source organism: Pseudococcus viburni (assembly GCA_033439095.1). Lineage (NCBI taxonomy): Eukaryota > Metazoa > Arthropoda > Insecta > Hemiptera > Pseudococcidae > Pseudococcus > Pseudococcus viburni. Next base: position 17,925 of record JAVBJF010000927.1, read on the forward strand.
TTGAAAAATTTTCCAAGTTTATCGAATGTGTATCGAAAGTTCATGCCTTTTGACCCCCTAAACCTATTTTTGGTAATATTTCGATTCCAACCAGGAAAACTGCAATGTAAAAATTTCAAAATCATCTAATTTCACTCTCACCTTTGAAAGTCAACTTAAGAACTGAGGTTGAAATCACTTCAGAATTGGTTCTGTTGGAAGTCAAACGACATGGATTTGATACTTATTTGTTCCGTAATGCTGAAAATTTTTCAATTTTAGCCCCAGTTTCTTTCCAGAGGATCGAATTTCCAATTCTTAAAGTTGAAATAGTCTTAAAAATTAATTCAGGGGGTCAAACAACATGGATTTTGATATCTTTAAAATTAAAATTGGTTCAGATTTCGCTTCCACCCTCTTCCCACCCCGAGGATTGAATTTTGGAGGTAAGATCAAAATAATTCCGAAATTTAATTAGGAATTTCGAAAACCGCATTAGATTCATTTTTTAAAAAAATTTCAATCAATTTTTTGACATTTTTTTGTGTAAATTGCGCTTCGAAATTTTATTGTTTTTTTTCTCCAGAGGACGAAAAAATTCAGAAAAAAATTTTCCAACTCAAAAAACAAAATAGAAATGAATCAATACTGTGAAGTCGAATGCTTCTTGTTCAGTGTGGCTTTGGTCCGAGTAAACCTATTTATAGCCCAATTGTATTTCTGAAATAACTCAAAACGATCTGGTAAAAATGTCATAGAAAATTACTTTTGAGATTTCAATGAAAATGATTTTGAAAAGGACAAATTTTTACCTTGAAAAATGAAGATTGGCAATTTTCTTCCGATTTCCCTCTCTTTCTCCTCTCGAATCATCATTTTATCATTTCAAAAAAAAGTTACAATTACTCAAAAAAAATACTATATTATTATTTTCAATTCTGTATCTATTGAAAACCCTCTTTTTTCAAAAAATACCACCCCATGGTGTCTACTGGCAAGAAAACAAAAAAATAGCTAGAATTTCACCTTTGTAGCAAGAAAACCTAAAAGTAGCAAGAATTTTCAACATTTTCATCTTTTCTTGAATTTTTTTAAATGGAAAGATGAAAAATAAGAGTCCTTTTTTGGGCACATTCGAAGCAGAAAAAATTGTATAAAAGTGCCAAAAAAAACATAAAAAAGCAAAAATTCTCATTTTTCAGATCCAGTAGACACCATGCACCCCTCCCCCTTGGAAAAAGAGTAATGACGAGAAATTGGTCTTGATGACATTTTTAGGTAAAAACATCTTCGCTAAGACCATTTTTGGGCAGATACTTCTTAGTTTTCATGAAATTTTGAACACAGTTAGTCAGTTTTTGAAGACTATTGATGAGGGGTGAAATTTTTAGCAAAATTCTTTTGTAATCTTGGTAAAAGTTTTACCAGTCTACTTTATACCGTAAACATCAATTAGATTGATTGGTGGAGTGCAGCGTATTGCAGGGTGTGCTGGCGTGCGATTCGGCATTATTTATGTCAATAAATGTAGGGATCAACGGAGAAGGAGATAAGGCAAATCTACGTACGAATTTATATTTACGATATTTTACATTTACAGAAAATATTGTGGACGACGGCGCTACTGCTCTCCGTGGCATTATCGGAGGGACGACGTGTACGCGTTAAAACGATAACAACCACCGAAGAACCAGCTGCTGCCGCGGCCCAAGGGCAGCCTCCCCGGCAAGTTCTTTTCTACGCCGAGGAACCGCAAGAGCGTTCGGAAGAAGAAGCCCCAGCAGTCATTATAGCTCGGCCTAGCTACAGCCGAGCCTCGGGAGGTGGCGGCTTGCATCATTCAGGAACGCGAGCCAGGCAAGAAAGTGCACCCAAAACCCCACCTGTGCAGACGATACGAAATTATAATAAAATCAACGACGACGGCTCGTTCACTTTCGGGTACGAGTCGGCCGACGGTAGCTTCAAAGAAGAAACCCGAGGAACCGATTGCGTAGTGAGGGGTAAATACGGATACGTGGATCCGGACGGTAATAAACGAGAGTTTACGTACGTATCGGGTAATCCTTGCGATCCGAATTCCATCAGTCAAGAAGAAGAGGACGAGCTGAAGGATAAATCGAACGAAGACGAGAATATTCCGGCGAATATCCCGAGAAGGCCGAATTTCGCGGTCAGGCCTTTGGCTGTGACCAAGTCCAGACCGACGACCACGTATTTCCAGCAGAGCTTCAATAACGATAATAGCATCCAAGACGATGACAGTAATCAATTGATCGAAATCAAGCAACCGGCCAGACCTTTGATCAGGCCCGGTGCCAGAGAAGACGAACAACTCATCCGAACGACAGGTCGTCCGCTAACCAGAGTCACCATTCCGGCCAGTACACGGTTCGCGACCGCCGCCGCCACCAGGCAACAATCCTCGATCGAGAACCAGCCGGCAACCACGTATCGGCCCCAAATCGTGCAAATCGCCGTTACCCCTAGTCCAGCCGGAATTCTGCCGAAGACCACCAGAGGAGGCCAGTTCGCGGTGCCCAGCTCGACATCGGCGCCCAGTGCTTTCTTCGACGAACAATTCAGGAAATTCCAATTATCGGACGGTATCAGTTCGCCGTCGCCATCGCCGCAGGCTACCCTACCAAAAGCCCTCTCCAGCAATCCGGTCTACTCCACGGAGCTCGTCTACGATCCGGCCAGCGGCCAATATAACACGATTGTCTACCAGCAAGTTCCGAAATTCGGAGGCGAAATCAATCTGAACCAGAGACTGCCGTCGTTCGTACCGTCTCCGCAAGGCCCCCCTCCATTACAGAACGTCGCTCCGGCTAGACTTCTGGTCAGCTCGACGACGCCGGCGCCATCCTCTCCGCAGCCGTTCTTCCAGCAGCAGCTAATCGAACAACAACGTCAAGCGGCTCTGGTGCAGCAATCACAACAACTCTATAGCCAGCAGCTCAGACAGCAGCAGCTGCAGCAGCAACAACAACAGCAAAGGCAATTCGTGACCGTTTCGCCGCCGCCTTCGCCTAATTTTGGCCAGAACGCGTTGCTGAAACAGAATCCGCACAGGTTTCCGCAACAAATAGTCCAACGGTTTCCTCCAGAGCCTAAACAATTCGGCAACCAGGAAGCCGCCTCCGGCCAGTTCCAGCAACCGTTCTATTATTTGAACCCTTCGATTCCCGATCAAAGGCAGAATTTGGCCGCTGGACAAATCGAAGCGTTTTTAAGGGGGCATAATTTACAATTTTAATCGTGTAAATCGGTGTACTTGATTCACGTTGCCATTATGAGACTGCCAATTTGAGATTAATTATCGTGATAAAGAAGAGAATACGGTAATGGGTAATGATCGTCCGTCGTGTATAGTAATTTTTTTCCTTTCGTTTTCTTTCTCCTCGGTTCTTCCTCGATCCCTCGTGGCCGCGTGAAAGCGAACGTGTCACGCGTGAAAAACCCGCGGCCGACTCGAGCAGCGGCGATTTTTCAATCGAATACAAGATGCTCGTTTTCGTTCTTGTTATTTTTGGCGGAGGTACTTGGACGTATTTTTATTTTTACTAGAATTAAGTAACATCGGCCGATTTTTCGTGGTGTCTTCGGGCCAGAAAAACAAAAAAATAAAAAATAGAGAGTTTTAATGATTTTACTGCAAAGAGCCTGAATTTCCAACATTTTCTTCTTAACTCGAATTTTTTCATTGAAGAATAAAGGTGGGTTCTTTTTTGAGCAGAGTATGGTCGGATAAGGGGTGAATTTGGACCCAGGCGGTTTTTGGTTCCTGAACACCTCAAATGGTGTATATTGACTAGAAAAAAAAATTCACAAAATTTTGACCCCCCCCCCCCCCCCTCTTATCAAAGTTATGGCCATTTTATTGCATTATTTTCAAGGATTTTCAATTTCTACAGAAGCGAAGGAAAATTTCTGTTCTTTGGCACAATGTTACATCTCATAGAGATGTATTTATGATAATTTTTTCAACAATTTTGGTGCACTCCTTCACGTTTTTTCGGCTATTTGAAGTTTTCAATCGTAAAAAACACCTTATAAGCGAAGAGCGATCTCCCTGGAAAAATTACCTAAATATACTTTTTTTATGTAGAATTTTTCTGTGTATTTGGTTTTGGCCATTTCTTTGAACTAAGGACCGAAAATCGCAAAAAAACCTTTCAGAGATGTTGTCATTTTAAACGATTTTTCAAATTTTGAACGTTTTATACAGAAAGAAATGACCAAATGAAAAAAAAATCCTATAATTGTGTTCAATGGGTCAAAACACCTCGTTGAACACCCTTTTCGTGATAGTTTTGCACAAAATTTCAAAATTCACTTTTTTCACTGATTTTTCTAAGCAAAAAAACTGAATTTCGGGACTTCAAGTAAAACTATCGCGAAAGGGGTATTTATCTGGGGTTTTTGACCTGCTGAACACAAATATGAGGTTGGTTTTTTCATTTCTTTCTGTATAACATTATGCTCAAAATTTGAAAAATCTGCCAAAATGGAAACATTTCCGTACGGTTTTTCGCGATTTTCAGCCTCAAGTTCAGAGAAATGGCCGAACTTAATACACAGCAAAATTCTACATAAAAATATGTATTTTTTAGTAATTTTTTCAGGGTTGTCGAATTTCACTTATGTGGTTTTTTTTACGATTGAAAACTTCAAATAACCGAAGACACGTGAAGGAGTGCATCAAAATTGTTGAAAAAATTATCATAAATACACCCTTACGAGATGTAAATTTGTGCCAAAGAACTGAAAATTTCCTTCACTTTTGTTGAAATTGAAAATTATTGAAAATAATGTAATGAAATGGCCATAATTCCGAGAGGGAGGGGGTAGGGGGTCCCAAATTTTGTCAAATTTTTTTTTAGTCAATATACATCACTTGAGGTGTTTAGGAGCCCAAAAACGCCTTGGGCCAAATTCATCCCTTCTCCAGCCATACCCTTTAAAGTGAGAAAAATTACATGAAAATTGCCAGAAAATAGTGAGAATTTAAATTTTTCTGATCCGGCAGACACTATGTTATTTTGTGTAAATTTTTTTTTCTCCATCGTCGTCTTTCGTGCTGTTCTATCCATCTATTACTGACTTTTCTTGATTTTCGCCTACTCCCTCGTCTTCTTTCTCATAATGTATCTTGGTTAAAATTATATCTACTATAAATGTTACCTAGTCATTAACATTATACATATAAAATTGCACCTACTCGTATATTGCAATTGGCAATATTCAAAAAGAAAAAAACCAACGGTAATTTGAAATCATAGGTACCCCTGTGTCTGTACCTACGTTGTACGCATATGGAGTATGCACTCGAATATAATTGTAGGTGTATAAATACGCCTCGTTCATGTAATCGGAATGCGAAATTGAAATAATAATGAAAAATATGTAAGTATCTTTCTCTCGTAATCCGGTGTGGTGCAGCGTTATCGATTTAAATTTAACAATATAACGTAAAAAAAAGAACAAACAATGCAATGCAAAGCTCGCAGTCAGAAATTCATTACGATGGGTAATTTGAACACGATATTCATTGTTCCACTTAACGAGAAAAAATTATTATATAAAGATTGTGTATAGGTATTTCTTTATATTATTTTACTTGCTCCTTATTCCCGTACTTACGAAATGTGTATGGTTTACTCATCAGTCATCGTAGCAGAAAAATTAAAATTAATAAGAGTATTGTATCTTTTTTTTATTTTTTTCTCTCAGTCTTCTATGTTCTTCGTTTTTTTTTGTTTAAATTACGTTTTGAACTTCTTGTAGTGTTATTCGTGTGTACCTAAGTGTGTTAATAAACAATTGTACAGAAGGATATTAATATTCGAAATACCTAATCGTATATTGTATATATTTTTAATTGATGTGCTACGCTTTTATACCTATACTTATGTATCTGTTTTTTTTTTTTGTGTAATGCAATACCTAAAATAAAGATTTATTTAAATGTGTAGATATGTCAAGATTGGTTTCTTTTTTAAGGCGAGGCTGTAGAATGATAAAAAATGGAAAGATGGTTGGGTAATTTTCACACATTACCTCGTCGCTCTCGATTGAATGTAAAATATACGGCGAAAAATTGCAAATTTTGATTCGTGATCATAATTTATGGTATTTTTGTCCTTCATTTATCGTGAATTTAATTTTCTAAGCTGGTCGAATTATAATTATTCGATTGAGAAATTTACGGGCTGGCTCATTATTTCAAAGTACCTATTGAAAAGTGTCCGTCCCACTTATTGAATTTGTTCATTTTTATGGGAAAGGAGTTCCCAAATTTTTATTCCTCCGGTTTGTGGTCAGGTCTCAATTGTACAAAAAAAGGCTTCCGCGCGGGATTCCTGTTAAAATTGATTTTATGTTTGATTCTTATTCTGGACACTAATACAAATAAATTTTGCTTGGATGCCTATTTTTCCTCCCTCCCATTTTCACAGGCTCCAACCCCAACATTTCAAACGTGTGTACCGTCTAATCTATGGGTCGTAACGAAAAAATGCTCAAACAAAATTTGTTCCTCAACACCTAATGTACATTTTCATTCCTTATCAAAATCCATTTTGGAGCTACTCCTGCCGCTCAAATTTGGAAATGAAAAGTTTTTTGAGAAAACTTCAAAATCACGTTTTCTTCATTTTCAACGAAAAGTTTCGAAGATGGGAGAAAATTTGTAACTAGCAAAAGTATTCAGAATTGAATTTCCTTTCCAATGAACTGTTTTACGACAATTTTCCTCAACTTTTCCTGACAGAGTGGACCTCTCCCCCTCCCCCTTATCTCAGAAGTTGGACACTTGAAAAAAAAACTTGAACGATTTTTGTTCTTCAATGTGGTGTACAATTTCACTTGGTATCTGAATTCATTTTGGAGCAAATTTTTTTGGTGGGTCCTACTTTTGAGATAAAGGGAAGGGGGAGAGGTCCATTGTGTCAGGAAAAGTTGGGGAAAATGGTCGTGAAACAGTTCATTGGAAAGGAAATTTAATTCTAAATACTTTTGGTGGTTACAAATTTTTCCGTATCTCTAAAACTTTTCGTTAAAAATGAAGAAAATGTGGTTCTGAAGTTTTCTCAAAAAACGTTTCATTTCCAAATTTAGACAGTAGGAGTTGCTCCAAAATGTATTTTGATGAGAAATGAAAATGTACATTAGGTTTTGAGGAACAACTTTTGTTTAAACATTTTTTCATTACAATTCGTAGATTAGGCGGACCGCACGTTTGAAATGTTGGGGGTGGTCCCTGGGAAAAGGGAGGGAGAGGAAAAATTGGCCTCCAAGAGAAATGTATTTGTTTTAGGGTCTAGAATAAGAATCAATCATAAAATCAATTTTAACAGGTATCCCGCGCGGATGTATAATTGTGACCTGACTATAGGAGTATAAGAGGATACTTACAGTGTTGCATCCTCGAAAAAAAATTCATAAGAAGGCTAACAAGCGAAGTGCACGAGGTGTGACACGCCTAAAAAAAATACAGACTTGCAGAGTATCAAAATAAACTTCGACAGCCGAAAATATAGCCCTTGAAATTGACCGTGGGGGGGTATGGGGGTTTGAATTTTGAAAAATCGCCTTATAAGGTATAAGTGAAAATTTGCCCTCGAGGTGTTACACGCGGATCCAAGCGACTACCTCTTCTGCAGATGGCCTGAGGCGAAGTTAGCTTGTGCGGTAAAAGAATCACGTCATAAGTTGCGGAATTATTTAAATTTTTCTTTTTCTCATATTGGATTTTTTCCATTTTTCAGCGTAGTAGGCGATTTTTCGAAATTCAAACCCCATAACCTCCGTTCCGCCGGTAAACTTCAGGGGCTAAAATTTTAGCTGTGGAAGTTTCTTGTGATGTTCTACTAGCCTATAACATTTTTTGGGATGTCACACCTCGTGCACTTCCCATGTGAGCCGAAATAAAAATAAATCGAAAATACATCATAAAATTGCCCCATTTCCGTAACTTCAACTGCTAAAGTTCATTTTTCGAATTTTGGCGAATTTTTGAAATTTTAAAATTACCTCATCGTTCTGCGAAGTATGAAAATTTGATATAATCAATGAAAAAAACTGAAATTTGGTGTATGTCCTATTTTCGACCTGCCGAATCGATTGAAAGAAGTTTCAAGACCTTGCAGAGCCACAAGAAAATTTTGTAATCGGAAATTATCCATATTGGTGGCCTATTTGATCGATTTAAGCACAATTTTTCGAAATTCAGAACTAAGAGTTCAAATTCATAGTTTTGGGCAGAAATTTTATAATGGAAAAATTAAAAAATACGCCCACTTTGCAAGCATTGAGGTAAAAAGCTAAAAATTGGTGGATACCCTATTTTCGACTTGCCGAATCGATTGGACGTGGTTTCAAGACGTCTGGGGGTCTTCAGAAAATTTTGGAATTTTCCAGTGCTGGAGAAAATTCCATTAAAATGGTCCATACGAACTTCAGCACCTACAACCGCAATTTACCCATACTGGTGAATTATTTGATCGATTAAAATTACAATTTTCCAAAATTTGTAACCTTGAGTTGAAAGCCATATTTTTTGACAAAAAATTTTTTTGAAAAAATCTAAAGATGGGAATGGAAAATTTTAAAATTTTCTGGAGACTGCGAAATGTTTTTAAACCGTTTCTAGTCGATTCAGAAAGCCGAAAATAGGGTAACTATTAAATTTCAGCTTTTTCATTGATTGGATCAAACTTTTTGTTCGTTTATGATATACTTTCGATTTATTTTTGTTTCGGCTCAGAATTTTACTTTGAGTTGGGGTACCTCCCTCCTCACGGTAAGATGAGTAGTGAAAAGGGGTGTAAAGTATTCAAAAAAAATTCATACAGATTTCTCATTTTGATCTTTTTCAATGTTAGGGAAGTAAATAGTAGGTATTGGAAAATTAATTCGGAAGATGCAGATGACTGTGAAAATTTCATTTTTATTTCATGAATCATTTGGAGATGAAAATGAGAAACAAAAATGGAAGTATTCTGACGTAATTATACCAAAGTGCATACCTGTTTTACATAAATAGATTGGTGAAAAACTACTTACTTTGGGTAGGTGCTGAGAATTTTGTAAGTTCGGTTGAAACTAAACCTGTATAAAATTGCAATTCATTCTTTGCTTGTTTGCAATAGAAGGAGGCGCAGGTACTGCCATTGCCCTTGAAAAGAAATTCTGAATTCTCTCTTCTTCCTCCTTATCCATACCACGGTAGGATTACAATTCGTTTTACGTGTAATGCTCGGTAATGATTAATCCGAACTCCCTACATTATTTACCTGTCTGGTATCTGCGTATGATTCGGCAATTTTGGCGAGGCGTTGAATTGAATTTCAAAATTTTCGTATTTATTTGACGAAGTACGTACGTAGATATACGAGGGAACATTGATGAAAAAACATATTATTCTTATGTGTGATATGATAATCGATTAGACACGGGCGTAATTCATATCAGTATGATCGCCTTTGATTGAAAAATAAAAAAAATTGCATTCAATCTAATAATGATTTTTTTCGTTCGAATTAAAAAAAATTTCGAGAGAATATAAGCGTTGAAATTTCAATTACCAATGGGAGTGTCTCGTGAACCTTTTGTGGTTAAAAATTTTTCAAAATAAAAGCATATTTGCGATTGTCAGGAATTAAATTGGATGATAAAATTGCTGATTTCGTTTCGAAATCGTAAAATTCGCGGCCAACTTCGTACTATGGCATGATTCAATTCCGATGATTAAAAAACTGAAAACAATGCATGAAATTAGTTCGATGAGAGTCGCCGATTTCTCCGCGGATACCTGCAATTACGCGTTGGGATTATTTTTCGATCTAATCACGCATCTCCGTACATCGGACGTAGGCCGGCACTGGCTAAAGCGGAAATATGACGAGAAATTACACCGCCGCGCTGCTCCGTTAATAGAATTTTTCTCGCCAAAAAAATAAGAAAATATGGCGATAAAGTGTAACGTTATGAGAAAAATAGGATATCGAACCTTCCGGTCGTATTGTTTCCATATTTATGTAAATTTATGCACGCCGCATGTGATAGGTACCTGTTTGGGAATCCAACAGAAAGTTATAGGAAAATTATGGTTGAGCGGTAAGTGTGTGAATTTTGATATTTGGTCGGAATTGGAATTGGCAATTGTCAATTGAAAAGGAAATTGTGGTTAGGTATAATCCATGGTACAAGTCCAAGATCGTAACATTTTGATTGGATTCAAATCTACACAATGTCACAACTCGATCAACATTATCCAGTGAAAGCGAGAGAAGGGTTTCCAACTGATATTGTGGGCTAATTTTTTTGAGTGAAATTGTGTTAAGGAAGGTTTTTAAAATTTTTTGGAAAACTGAAAAATTCTTTTAAAAAAAATTATGTAAGTTTTCCTTAAAGGGAAGAGATTTTAAATCGTGGATATATTTTTGAAGAACTCTTCAATTTATTTTCTAATATGCCTGAAAATTGTGATATTTTCTCTCATTTTTTGTCAAAAAAGAAGAAATTCCGCACATTTTTCGATTTTTTCAAACTTTCTGCTAATTTTTTTTTTTTTTTAATTTTTCATGTTTGTTTATCACTTGACCGAAAATACGCCACAAAACTGTCACTTCTTCAATCAGGACTCAGTATGTCACACCGATGTACTGAAAAAAATATTGAGGGGAGAGGGAAAATGTTGAAAAAAGGGCCCGGAAAATTATTACTGTACGGCCCGACTCAGGTCTCGCCGTCACTGGACACCATATGTATGGCTGCAACATTTCCGCAATATTTCTGCAACTTGACATTATTAAAATGTTTTGTACAATATTGTTTGCAATATTGCTGTAACTTTGCTACGTTTTTACGAAGTTTTCGCAAGATCTCAATTTTGTAGCAATTCTTGTTATGATGTTGCAGCAA
>JAVBJF010000928.1:0-28820 GCA_033439095.1 Pseudococcus viburni
AGAAGGTAGGCTTGGTACCTAAATCGATGGAGTGAAGTTCTCACAGAGCTACTTCAATTTCTAAAAACTTTCTTCAGTTTTTTTGCTTAGTTCGTGGTTTTTTTCTAGGGTTGTCAGTTTTCTGGACGCGGATTTCACAAATTTTAAATTCGAAGCTCAAACTTTGTAAATTTTGCGCAAGATGTATAAGCTCAATTTTTGGGATAATGCTTTCATAATAGAATCGACGAGCGTTTAAATGCTTGTAAACTTTACGACACGTTGTTTTATTTTCTTTCTCTAAACGTAAATCATCCTGATTAGTGGTATAGTGAAACTTGGTGGTTAGACGCTCATGTTCGTCTAAATATCCAGCATTTTTCAATTTCTGAATTATAGAAGGAGATAATCCTTCATTAATTACCTTTAATGCTTCAGAAAATGATTTACCTTTATCACGGAGAATGGCCATTACAAACACAATCTTTGGATTGTGGAAAAGAGCTATAAATTTTTGTTTTCCAATTTCTTTTACCGTATTTGAAATTGTCTTTTTCCATTCTTCAGCATCCTCGGGTACAATCGTCGCTTCATCATACAATTTTTCCAAATAATTCGGCGACTGGTTCATTGTAATAGCACTTCTGATATTTCTCGCTGCAGTTAATATTTGCGAAGCAGCAACACGCGTTGATCGATTAAATCCCTCCTTAACTTGGTAAATATAGACGGGATCGTTTGGATTTTGAGAATATTTTATGATATCGCAAGATTCGATATTATCCGGATGGATCTGATCCAAGACTATGAATCCCTCATGATCAAAATACGAACGATTATACTTTTCTTCTTTATCGGAGTCTTTCCACGGTAAATGAAGCCACCACTCTGAATTTTCTTCAATTAATGAATTTGTTATCACCTTCTTCAAATCATCATACAATAAAGTTAGATAATTCGTTGTCAGCTCATACCAGGTTTTCCTTATTTTGAAATACGTGTTTCCTAAGTACTGATATTCGCCTTCTAGGCAATCGATGATTTTCTCTGAACATTTCTCCGAACCTTGATTAACAAATGTAAGTTGACCTTCGTTGAATATTTTCACAAAATGGTCATAATTCTCAGCGATATCATAATAAACCGTTTCTATAATTTCTTCTAAATCCGGGGGGTTGGCATTAAGCTGTACAGTTGGATGAGAATCGATTTCAATTTTGAAAGAGTTGGATAGAAGAAAATCTTCAAGATGTCTATGTCGTACATAAATACGTAGAAGTTCTCCGTACTCTTCGTATTTGTAATAAATATTACCGATCAGAGATTCGTTTAAAGCTGCACTCATTGAAAAGTTCGTAGGTTCAAGGAAATGTAAAAATTCAAACAGAGGATCGATATCTTCTCGAGTTTTATCCGTAATATACTCAGCAAATAAGTCCAGTATACGAGGATAATCGTCCACATGAAGTTTTCTCAGTATTCTTAAAATTCCTCCGGTTGTAATTCGAATGCAACATCTGTTCAAGGATTTTTCTTTGATATTCTTGGTATTTCTTTCTCGATTTAATGTTTTGATTAATTTAAACAATTTCGATTCTGATTTCAATTCGCTAGTAAACGAATCGACGAAATAGTAAAGATTTGACGTCTGGTAAAATTGATAGTCTGGTGGTCGAAGTAAATCTTCTTGAACATTCTCTCCAAAAAGGCATCGTCTTTTAATTTAAACAATTTTTCTCGGATTGGCTACTCTTTCGGCAATTTTGACAGGAAACTTGTAGTCAACATATGGTCTAACTACTATCCACGCATTACCGGAGGTCAAGGTGACCATGAGTTGAGGAGATTTTTCTTTGTAAATAAATACAATATGATCGGATTTCTGCGTCTCCTTCGCCTCCTTCGGATTTTCATTTGACTGAGTTGCAATATTTGTAGTAAATTTTGTTGTGTAGGTATAATATTCCACCGAGTAGTCATTTAGAGGGTATGCCGAACCTTTTATATAGCCAGAATTACTCTTCTTTTTATTTTGTTTCCGTATGTTGTTATTATGAAGTTGTATTATTGTTTTTACTGCGTCTGGTAAATCGTATCTGATAGGAGTTTCACACGTTGCGTATCGAAGGCGACGCACAATTTTTTTCAGATCTAACCACTGGATACTAAGAGGTTGAACTAATGCACGGTCAATATTTTCGATAGATTCAGTCTGCGACGATGAAGCCATAATCTGATTAGATTCATTTTGCACCAATGAAGACGTAGCCTCAATGCCCGAATCAGCCTGTTTTAATGAAGCTGTATTCTCAATAGGCACGGTTGTTTCCAATGAAAACATATCCTCATCCTCACTGGACACGGTCGTCTCCGATGAAACCATATCCTCATCTTCACTAGTCTCATTCTCCACTGATGAGTCCGTATCCTCCATAGATTCGTACGTCGAAGTCGTCTACAGTAAAGTAAATACACGAATGTATTAATAAATATCAGAACTCAAGTAGAAATTGAATTAATTTGAAAAAAAAAACTGTCTATATATGTAGTCTCAATTTACCTTTGGAAGTAGAATAAAATTTTTCAGATTTCTGCAACCTGTCAACTTCGTTAACTATTCGTTAACTTATGAATCATCCACAACCCACAACTGATTTCGATATTACAGGAACAGGTTTTCTAATTCAGCGATGGAGCCGGAGTAATCTTCAGCAATGAAATTACATTTACGTTAATATATTAATAATATAGAATTTATCGACTAACTTATGATTTATGGACGTGAACATTGCACTGGAGTCTGATTACGTCAGAAAACATTTTAGGATAGACGTACTTATTTGAAAACGTATTTCAAGATGAACTTGCTGCAGGAATAATTATAAAATATATAGGTAAAATTAAAATTAACATGGATTACCTTTTTAAAATTTGAATTAAAGTAAAAATCAGCAACACACCAAGTCACCGTATCAGCGGCGATTTTGCGGAATACACTAACGATGCGCCACTTCATTTGTGGAGGAAAGATTATGATTTTTCATAATTTTTTTTTTTTAATTTTATTAAGTTGAAATTGAAAATTTTGTTTTACTCACATTTTTTGATAATTTTATTAATTTTCGACACCAGTGCAAGGAAACTAAAGGGTCTTACGCAATCAAGGGCCGTATTCAGGTATTCATAAACGATACTGGAGTATTCCTTGACTTGACTAAGTAACGATTATTAATTGAATACATGTTTTGAGTAATTATTGAATAGGTTACAAATTTATGATTCTTCAATGATGAATCGATACTTGAGGAGTTAAGGATCTAATTTTTTTATTCAAATTTCAAATAAGAAATTTGTATCCAAGGAGGCTCCACGTCAACTATTTCTAGAAAAAAAGCTCTAAAATTCTTTACTTGGTCAAGTAGATAAAAATTTCACACACTACAATTTATTTTCTACTCATTCTTTCTTTTCAAGAAATTTAGTTTTTTAGTTGTTTATTTTGGTTATAACACCATTTTTAATTATGAGTACAGGAAATATACAAAAAAATGTACAAAACTTGAATGATTGTAGTTACTTACTTTTGTCCAAATATTTTTTTACTTATCACTAAAAACCTCAGTGAGATATTTTTAATTTTCAATATTAAAGAAGATGAAAAATCGAACTTCGAGTTTCGACTGAAATACAGTGTTTATCGGTTATAAGAACATCGGTTATAAGAACATATCGCTTTTTAGAACCAAATTTGAAAGTCCCGGCAAAACTCCATAAGACATAATGTTAATTTTTATCGCTTATAAGAACATCACTTATTAGAACATATCGCTTTTAAGAACCAGATTTTTGGTCCGTCCAGCATAAAATATCTGATATAAGAACCTAAAGGCATTAAAAACCTTTTTTTTTTGCTGAATTTTAAACCAACACGTGCCAATAAAGACTAGGATGTTACAAATGTACAAACAAAAACATATGGACAAATAAAAGAGAATAGAATGGAACCGATTGTCACGGATATTAACGTTTTTACTTTGGTCCCTAGTTGTAAATCTTGGGTATTTAGGTAGGCGTTAATTTTACAATACAATTCTTCGAATTGATCGGCCGGCGAGCTCTGTGATCGATTTTTTTTGGAAGGTATAGAGACTTTTGCCTTTTTGGTCCTTGAAAACATGCCTTGATATCTGTATCCGTTTTCTCCTCTTTGTGTACCACAGAGTATTTAATTATCAGGGGTTGAAGCCTACAATTGCTCCTCTTCATTTGACCCTTCATTTTGGGATCAATTGGCTCATTTTTTTCTCCCAAGAATTCGTTTGTTGGGAAGAAACTATTTTGTAATTCATACCCCCTCCCCCCCCCCCAATAATAAAAATATCGATCAAAAAAAAGCAATATCGGTTATAACAACATATCGGTTATAGTGACGAAATCTCTAGTTCCTTCCAAGGTTCTTATAACCGATAAACACTGTATCTCAAAAGGTTTCTTTTTCAGAAAAAAATTAATTCTACTGTATGGAAAGGGAATTTTACGCACTACTTGTGTGGTCTATTCCTTTTTTTCTTGTATGTATCCACAAATTTACTCAGAACCAAAAAATTGATCAAGTGTCAAACGTTATCAAAAAATTCAACGAAAAATTTTGATTTGCTGGAATTCGTTCACTTTTTTTCTCGTAATCAGCAAAAAAATAGTATATTATTATGCAACAGGGGAGATAAAGTGATTTTCGACGAATTTTGAGGTTTATTGCCAAAACGAAGCGAGGGAAATATCTCAAAATTGTCAAAAATCATTTATCTCCCGAGTTGCATTTGTACGATATTTTTTGTCATAGAGGGAGAAAAATGCGAATTTAAGCACTCCAGCGATTCGCGAGAGGGAATGAAGTATAATTTTTCAAATAAAACAATCAGATGAAAAAAACATATTTTTTTAAAGAATTGAACAATTCTGATTGATCGCTTATAGTCATCTTTTTTATCCAAGTCCAGATAGCATAGCATAAATGTTTTTGGAAATTATTATCAAGTTTTTATCACGTTCAAATCAAAACATCCTTTGAATTTTTTTCCCATTCCCTATTGACAAGGAAATCAGCTACTACGCGGGCGTATACGCCCGCGTAGTAGCGGAAAGTCTCATTTTTACGCTGCACGTCACACGGATTTAACAGCGTTTTTCTAAGTACGCTGGTACACGCAGTACCGCGTATTTCTAATACGCCCGCGTATACGCATTGATGGAACAGGTTTTAAGAATTGGATGTGCGTAGTTGACCGAGTAAATGCGTATACGCGGCTCCGTAATATATATACGCGGTAAAATACGCTATTCCGCTGTGCGGACAACTGCTGATTTATTTTACGCGGGCATATTTATGGGTGTAAAATGAAATCCGTAATTCCGCAATTCGAACTGTTGAATAAGTTGCCTACTGTTTAGCCTGTAGGTACCTAGGCGGCGTTCAGCTTTGGATTTTGGTTCACTGTATAGGAGTGTACCTATATCGCGAATAAGTAATTTTCATATTTAAAATTTTCACTTCAAATTGACATTTTTGAAGATAGAAATTTTCCTAGAAAAAATTTAAAAATTCGCCTAATTTGCATAGGTACATTGAGGTAAAAAGTTGAAACTTGGTATGAGACGCTATTTTCGACCCAGAGGCGGAGACTTCTATTTTTTCCGCATGTCGCAAAATTTTAATCATAAAAATATGAAATAATTTTTTTTAAGCACATTTGATGTACAAAAAGGATATATTGAAAAATGGCGTTTTTGGGAAATCACGATTGAAGTTTGAGTGTAGTTTTTTTCATGCCAAATTAAGGAATTCAGCTGGGAAAAAATTTTAACTTTAAAATTGCATCAGTTTGTTACAAGAAAACAGCTCGCCCATCACTTGATATTTTTTCAAAATTTTGTATATTGAAAACAAAAAGTTGAGTTGTATGTATGTCCTTTTTAATGTGACGAAATTTACATTTAGACTTTTCTACCTTTCATGACATATAATTTTGCTAGAAGTGAAAATTAAAAAAAAAAATCATATAGAAGTTGGAGAGGACGAAAAAAGGAACATTTTCGTGAAAAAATTTTCAAATTATCTCTTCATGGAGCGGATATATCGCACTTTGAAAAATGACAACTTTTCTGCCATCATGATTTTCATTTTTTTGGTTTCAAAAAAAGTGCTCAACATACATTTTGGACGAATTTTATCATTTTTTTTCAAATTTATGACAAAAAGTTAACTAAGGAAACGTTTTATTAAAATTTTAAAATTTTACAATCATCTGCACAATGAAAAAATTATACATTACAAAATTAAACATGACACGGTGCGTATCCGCTCCACGAAGAGATAATGTAAAAAAATTTTCGCGAAAATGTTCCTTTTCTCATTCTCTCCAACTTTTGTATGATTTTTTTTAATTTTCACTTCCGGCAAAATTAAACATGACACGGTGCGTATCCGCTCCACGAAGAGATAATGTAAAAAAATTTTCGCGAAAATGTTCCTTTTCTCATTCTCTCCAACTTTTGTATGATTTTTTTTAATTTTCACTTCCGGCAAAATTATAAGTCATCAAAGGTAGAAGGGTCTAAATATAAATTTTGTCACATTAAAAAGGACATACATATAACTCAACTTTTTGTTTTCAATATACAAAATTTTGAAAAAATATCAAGTGATGGGCGAGCTGTTTTTTTGTAGCAAAATGATGTAATTTTAAGGTAAAAATTTTTTCCCAGCTGAATTCCCTAATTTGGCATGAAAAAAACTACACTCAAACTTCAATCGTGATTTCCCAAAAACGTCATTTTTCAATATATCCTTTTTGTTGTGACACATTCCATGAACAATTTACATTCAATCAACTATAAATTGATAAGTGAATGAAAAAGTTTGAAAAAAAAAAACATTTTTTGGCAAATTTTTGGCATGTTGCAAACAATTTAACGTGTCACAAGAAAATTCGACATGTCGCCATAAAATTCCGCATGTCGCAAGTCTCGGCCCTTTATGAGAGAGAAAATTGAATTGCTCCAATTTTGCTCAAATTCACGTGGAGGGTTATTTAGGTGTATAGGTACAGGAACCGAAAACTAAAATTTCAGCCCTCTCGATGTCAGGAAGCTGAGCCATCGCTTCACAATAAAGTTGCACATTTTTGGGTAAGATAACAAACAAACAAGATTTTCGATCATAAAACCACCCCTAATTTTTTTTGAAATATTTCGAAAGTATCTTCTTTATCTAACAAGGGAGGTATCCCAATTCAAAGTAAAATTTTGAGCTCAAACAAAAAAAAATTGAAAGTACGTCATAACAGTACCCCGTATCCAAAATTTCAGGTAAAATTTCGTTTTTTTCTAAGTTTAATTACCCTCATTTCTTTAATTGTGAATTCTGAGGTTCCAGCTCCCGAGGGGAGGGATAGAAATTCACCAAATGGGTTTTAAAATTTCATATACCCCTAAATATACAAAAAAAGGAAAAAAATTTCCGAATTTAATCAACATTGAGAAAAAAAAATTTCGGACTTCTTACTGAAGTACTGCTTTTGATAGCAAAACTTCAACCTGAAGTGGTGGCGTGCTCCTATAAACTATCTTCCTGTCGCAGCCGGTGTCATGAAACTGGTTTGACTACTTTTTTCTTTTTTAGTACACTACATAATTATTGTAAACTCCAAACAGCCCCTTTCAAGTGCGACTGGGCAACCTGTTCTACGCTGAATTGCTGAATAGCAAATCCGCTATGTTGCCATTGCACTCATACAGCGTATACGCTACTCCGCCTATTTCTACGCCCGCGTATACGCGGTCTCATTTTTACACCCGCGTATACGCGTTTCTAATTTTGTCAATAGGGTTTTGTAATGTTAACGTTTTCGCAAAAACAAAAATTTTTCACACACTGTACCTATTGAAAATTTTTTCAAACTCTTGAAATTTTTCTCAGTTTCATATTTTTTTTACCATAATTAATTTTTTTGAACTTTTGACATTTTTAGTCAAAAAACAAAAATGACCTCTGAAATTATTCTAAATTTTTTTCGACCTTGAGATTTTTCTGATCTTTTTTTCTAATTCTGAAATTTTCTCTTAATTTTGTTTTCAGTCCTAAAAATTTTGCTCGGCTTTTTCCCGTCCCAATCATTTTACTGACATCAAAATACATACATGTATTTTCCTTTCCTGTCCCTGTTATTCTACGGTATACAGGCGCAATCTCATCAATTCATCATCAATCAAATGAGAAAATTGTACGTCCAAAATGCGGAACACTTTTTTGAAATTTGAAACGATAATTTGTATTGGTGACAGCTTTTATTTTTATAAATTGGAAAAAATAGGGAAAAAAACATAAATTTGGAAAAAATCTCGAGAGAATTTCAATTTAGAAAAAAATGAATGTTTCTGTAAAAATCCGAGTTTGGAAAACGGGAAATTTTTCTGTTTTCATTTTTAATGAAAAAAATTTTTACTTTTGTTTTTTTTTGAAAGTCGAAACGCAAATAAGTACGTGGTAGGTAAGTAATTAAATATAATAATGAAAATTCTAAAAATTTATTAAATGAAAAATAGAAAATGAGCGAAATGTCATTTTTTTACCTGGGGTAAAAAATGAACAGTCAGTCATTCTCATTATTTCATAAGGTCATGATCACCTGACACATAAATAAAAAAAAGACAAGTTTTATCTATATTTTTTTTTAGAAAACGTCAGCGTTAGCTCTTTTTAATGTTTAAATTATAAAAATTTTCTCAAGATAGAAATCTTTAACTTTTTGTGCCCTAAAGATTTCATTTACAAAATTTGTGCCCCATATTCCTCTCACAAGTCTGTAAGTTCGTATAGATTTGAAAATTGATTTGATTTACTTACATTTTTGCTGCTGAATAAATTAAAAATTGCTCAAAAAAAATCAAAACGAAAAAAATTGGTTTTTTCCTTTAATAACGTCAGTTGGAAAATGTTTTTCCTTTTTCATTAATGGTTTTCAATTTCATTACGTTTTTCAAACCCTGGTAAAAAAATTCGAATTTCAAAAAAAATAAAGCAAAAAACAGTTCAGTTCAAAATAAATGAATTCGAAAATAAATAAAGATGAAATTTGATTGAAGAAAAATCTTAGAGTTGAACAAACTGTAGCAGTAGCGAAATTTGTAGAGCTGGAAAAATACAAAGAAAACTTTCATCTCGAAAAAATTTTGGAGTTGATTAAAATTTGAGGGAAATATCAGTGTCAAGGTCAAGTGTCAATGTTCGAGAAAAGAAAATACTAGAAATTAGAAAAACGAAAAAAAAATTAAAACCTTGAAGAGTTGTTGATGAAAAATAAAAATGAACGTAGTTGAACGGCCTTATTCATGATTCGGTACTCGAGTGGCGCATCGTTAGTGTATTTCATAAAATCGCGTTTTCTTTCCCTCGCTTTTTATCATCGAACTCGGCCAAAATCCTGATAAGAATTTTTTTACTATGAATGTTTATTTCAATTTCATTTTTCAAAATATAAATTATTAAAATTACGAATAATTAAAAATACTTGATTACGAGTTCAACTATTCAAGGATCGAATTGTTTCTTCTTTGCTATTTTATTTCTAATTATTTCCGGTATTCTGATCAACAATCATGAAGTTTCGAGCGAAACTATTGGAAGCCGGTTCTATGCGACAGTTTTCAAGTAAACATTATCCCAATAAAATCTTAATTATCGTACAAATAGAATTAAAAAATCTCCGTATTTATTTACTTATTTCCACTTCAAAATTTCTTTTCTTACAGATATCATGACAACATTATCAAAACTGGCCAAAAATTGCATCCTCAGAATCTGTACCGATCGTTTATATTTCATCGTACCTGAAGAACACAGCATCCCATATAAATTATCAGTTTGGTGTATTTTGCATAAAAATGAGTTCTTCAGTTTGTACGACATGGTCGGCGATGGTGATAAAAATGAAATCTATTTAGAATTCAATTCAGGTACGAGTATTTCGTTCTGTCTTTTGAACTGCTGAAAGATTTAATTTATTCATCGATGCTCTTCTTTAGATATGTTAGCAGCTTCATGCAGTTCAATCAAAGGAGCTGGTAGTAGCGTTGTTTCGTTAAAAATAAAACTGACTCATAAAGTATCACCTTGTATCACATTAGAATTAGAACTGGTATGGTATATTCGTTCACATCTCAGTATACGTACGTTCTGTAAGAGAGTGAAATTCTATCAAATTTTTTACTTCATTTCTTTATTCGCAGGCATCTTCGAATTCCAATTCTCAAATGTGTACTCATGATGTTCCAGTGACAATGGTAGCAAAACGGGACTGGGTTGATTACCAAGAACCCGAAATCGTCGATTTTAATGTATGTACTTTTATACACCCCGAGCCTTGGCTATTTCATTCCATTCTTCACCTTTTTGTATTTCTGAATTTAACGAGCATTCTTTCAGATAAGTATCCAAATGCCAAACACCAGAGTCCTCAAGAACATAGTTGATAAGCTGAAAAAAGTCAACAACAAAGTTATTATCACCGCTACCACCAATGGCTCTCTTTCACTGCTCGTGAAAGCTACCACAGCTACGATTGAAACACATTTTAAAGACTTGAAAGTACACAAAGTCAACATGCCTGGTAAATTTTTCCCTTTGATTTTAACCCAGAATCTTTGACGAATACAAATGTCTAATTATTTTTTCGTGTTACAGATACTTCCTCATCGGTCTGTGTTGATATCAGAAAACTGTCCCAGTTCCTTACGTGCGATGCCATAAATCCCAGTACAATGGTTTGCAACATTGTCTCCAATCATATGCTTTATTTATGTCTGAATTATACCGGATTCCAATTGAATTATTATCTTTTAGGGATCGATGATTGAAAATCAAATTATTTTTGCTTGAACTGTGATAGTTTTATGTTCAGATTTAAAAATTAAGTTATTTATTGTATTTGATTATTCGTAATTTGTGTCTGTGCTCGAGTGAGTGAGTATCTCTTCTGTATTTTTGTGAATATGTACATATTATTTAATTGATGTTTTATTTAATTGTTTTTAAAATATTTTGTTACCATTCAAAAATCGAAATATAGTGAAGGCTCGATTTTAATCATTTTGTTCTTTTCCGTTCATAGATTCAATATCAGCTCAGTGCTCAAATCACAAAGAATCCAAAATCAAACCAGATTTTAATCGTTGGAAATTTGGGCAAAGCTTTTGAAAATGGTCACCGCTCCAAGGTTCACAAAAAATTCTGCAATTAATCAAAGTTGAACTAAATTCAACCGTTGAAAAATAAAAAGTTAAAAATCTCATTACTCCAGTTATCAAGCAATAATACGTCTTTTATTAACACATACAAAAAATCCACAACCTATTATAGTTATCTTTTGAAAGAATTGTGACTTTTTTAGATAATATATCTATCAACTAGCGGTTCGAACCGATACACAGAAAAATCAGCTGAAATAAGCTCTCCGGTGATACATTCAGCTTACAATAAAACTAAGTAGTAAAATCAAATTAAAAAACCAGAAAAAATATTTTTAAAAATCCGTAATAAAATCCTTATAAAAAAACATCACACCGGTATAATTTCAAAAACTGATACTACGAATAATTTTCTCCATCAAGCAATCGTACAATATTTCATTTTACAATCATTCAAACTGTTTGAGATTTTTCAAAACATTATTTGCGTACAAATACGCACAGGATATGCTCGGGATTTGGAACATTTGCTCGTTAATAACAAACGATTTATAGAATTTCAAGACATTATCGTTAACGATGAAATGTTCGGAATTTGAATATTCGACCACTTAAATACTACAATACGAATTAACAGGCGAAAAATTACACAAAAATTTCAAACAGGTTTAAATTAGTTTCAAACATGTAAAAATATCGATATACAAAAACTTGAGAGAGTAATCACCTCTACTTATAATTTATCAATACAGTCTTCACCTTTTATATTTTAAATAAATATATCTAAGAAAATAGCCATCAAAACATGAATAAAATGACGTATACAAATATAGGAAACCGGTTACGACGGATTTGCTAAAGTTTGCAGTTTGCCGAGAACGCGAGTCATATCGGCGTCTTTCGACAGTCGAATATACGAAGCACCTCAAACGACGCAGAAGTTCATCCAGCCAGGAACGTGCTTCGATATTAATTTCATATGATCCAAAAGATCATCTAGAAAGAAAAGGAATTAAGTAAAAATCGTAAGATGATCAATTTATGAATGATTTTTTGGTACTCACTCTGAGCTAATTTTTCTCGATAACTGTGGCCTGTCTTTAATACCACTATTTCCACCGGTAAAATGCCTTTTTTCTCGTTAATGAAAACGTTCCGCATAATACGCGCTAATTCCGGTAAACGAGATAGCATCAAAGCCTCTTTAGCTTCAGCTGGCGTCTGGGTCATCGTCTCAGCCATTTTTGCTGCTTGCTTAGCTCGAATCTGCGCAAAAAGATGAATTATTACTGAATTCACCGTGAAATGAAGTTCGAAAATTATGTACCTTTTCTAGTAACGCTTTAGGAACATTTTTCAGGGCTTTTTGAAATGCTGGAAGAGGATCAGAAGTGCTCACTGGGGTGGTAGGTTTACCGGGCTCGGATTTTTTGGTATCTTTTTTCTGTTCTGCAACCGCTGTTACGGCTCGTTCCATGCGTTTGTTGACTGAGATCAAATCGTGTGCTTTTTCTGTGAATTTCAGCGTTGTTAAAGAGTAATCGAATACGTCGAAGAGAGTTGATAAGATGATTTTATACCTAAAACGGTTTTGGCAGTGAATAATTCCTGTTGTACGGGAGGCTGGGGTAATGGTTCGGGTTCGACGTCCGGCACGTTATCGAGATCGAACTCTGGATGCCATAGTTTTAATTTATCAGATTCTACGACTATTGGTGGGTCCAATTTGGAAAGGAATTCCTGCAGAAAAAATTATATTAATCAAACTGTACTGAAAATGATTCAAAACAGAAAGAACCAACATACTTGATGATAGGTTTTGGTTCTTTTCAATAAACGATCGTGAATTACTCTTAATCTTTCCGAATTCGTTAATTCTACGGGTTCAGAGTTGTCGTCTTTTGTAACTACGAACACAAAAAAATTAGAATTCCACAATTCAAAATTGCGATAGAAATTGAACTAAAAAAATTACCCATATGAGATAATCTATTGATAACTAATTGATATCTTTCTACGTTCGAACACGATATTCTAACACGATCTCTCGAATATTCGTACGATTCAGGATACACAGCTTTAATTTTACCCAAATGTGATTCATAGAAATTTCTGCAAAAAACAACCATCAATACAACTCTATAGACTTCGAACCGAAGAAAAATTAGGTCAAACCTGCTCAACATCTTTTGAACATCTTTCTGCAGTCTATCAAAAGTTCTCATCTCATTTCGATCTGATTTAATTTTACTGATGATGTCCACCGAACGGAATATCTCCTTAAGAACCAGATATTTGTGAGGTAATACCAGCGCTTCTTTTCCGGTGGCTAATAAATGATTATATTTTTCGAAAGCTGCAGGTTTAACGGGAGTCAGTTGTTTGGGACCTTCGTTAAGTAACTTCTTCGGTGACACGTAAGGCAGATTTTTGGCCGGAGA
The DNA here is from genome assembly GCA_033439095.1 of Pseudococcus viburni. Classification (NCBI taxonomy): domain Eukaryota; kingdom Metazoa; phylum Arthropoda; class Insecta; order Hemiptera; family Pseudococcidae; genus Pseudococcus; species Pseudococcus viburni. The sequence goes on from JAVBJF010000928.1 coordinate 13,665, forward strand.
TCGAACTGGACTGGTCCAAAATAGCCTTTTTGGTTTCAACGTTCCACATTTAATTGGGCTAAAAAAAATATCAAAATTAGACACATTCGAGATGAAAAAACTTCGAAAAATGATTGAAAATTACCTAGAAGGAATTTCGACTTCAACTTTATCGAATTTCTTCAACTCAGCGGTACCAGGTCCATTTAGACATTCTTCGATTTGTTTCAATCGTGACGCGGTCGCGTTGTATTTTTCTAAATTCTTCTTTAGAGTAGAATATTTCTTATGGCGACGAATAATATTCTTATGTTCACCTAGGTTAAGTTTCTAGGAGAAATTCAAACGGTTGATCAGTCTTCGCAAGTGGAATTGAGTATATTACGTAGCTCCTTACTTACTCGTCGTAAAGTTTCCTGAGTACTGGGTGATTGCGTTGGGGTGGTTGGTCTAGCAGTCTGAAAAACACAAGGTGTTGAAATAAAGTACGATTTTATCCAGTGAAGCGATGATGTACTTACCTCGGGGGTCGATTCAGGATCCGGTGGTGGCGTCGACTCCTTCCTATTTTCATTATCTGTAGATTTGGTCTGTGAATCAGAATGAAATGATTTCTTATAATAATACAATACATTTTGAGTGAACTCAGAATGTTCATCAATGATTTCAATTTTTTCATAACTTACTTCTTCGATACGTCGTGTTCGTATTTCACCGGCAACGGAATCGCCCTGAAACACAAAACCACAAATCAATCAATCGATCAAAATTACATATTTTCTATACGTATAACTAAATGAAAACAACACAGAGGAAAGTACAAACGAAAAATGAGCTAGAATAATTCGAACAGAATGCAAAGTTTATTCCGGCCGGAGAACTTCAATGCATTTCACAATTCGATTGATAAACCCAAGTTCAGCCACGGAATCATCAAACATTTACATTTTCGTTATAGAAATTACTGCCAAGGGTTTATACTCACCTCGAATAATTTTCTGGCGACCAATTTCGACGGGTATTCGGGAAGTTCGTCGGTTGCTGGACGTTTGCGAGCTTTGAAGAAAGTGTCTATGTTCGTCTGCATTATGCAATTCGCAATGACTAGAGAATAATAATAGCACAACTGATTCCAGCATACAAGCGAATTAAATAATACTTCGAATTTTACGATTTAATTTCAGTTCAACGTAGCACAATTAATTTAACAAACAGAACAAAATGTTGGTAAATTAGAAAAGGAGAGATAGAAAAAGGCGCTAACGAAAATCATATGTTTTGACATGCAGCGCTGCAGTGGTAACCATGCGATTTACTCGTCACAGAAAAAAATTGCAGATGTTTATAAAAATACACTAGCGACTCTGTAGATGTTTTTAAAAACAACTCCAAGTTTGTAGTTACTAATCAATCACCAGGCTAAGAGGCTATAATACGGATGGTCTGTTGATAAACATGAAAATTTTTTCTTCAAAATAAAATTTTTATTTCGATATTTCATCATATTTTTCATATATTTCTGTATTTATTCAATATTTATGTTTCATAATGGAGATTACAGAATTAGAATGTCACAAGGTGACCAGCCCGTACACAATGGTGGGATCTATCTCGTCTCTGCACAATTTACATGCTGTTATAATCCGTACCGGCGTCCACATAATGGTAATTTTTTCACATTATTTAACCAAATATATCGATATAAATCTCATATTTTATCCCAATCTCTTAGGAAATCACTCCAAACCTCTCGACATCGGATAAATGCGTCTCTGTGCAAAGATCATTGATTAAAACACCCAAAGATTTTCCAATACCTGATATCGACGTCGATGTGAAAATCTCAACAAAGAAGAATTCTGCATACTCCACCTCAATTCTAAATTAATTCCACACAATGATAAATTGACTTCATCTGAAATCTACGTTAAGCAGATTTGTTGGATCAGTCTGCAGGACGCTTCCGTATGCAAGTTAGTATCTCCACAGGAACCAATTCATTTTCAAAACTAGACTTCAAACACGGTGTTTTTTCTCTCTAGACCGATTCTAGGAATACTGACGAATCGAGCAGCGTTACATTTATTTACCAAAGTCGGTTACTCTTGGAAGAAATTTTCGGATATGTCGTTACTCTGGCACGATTACTGTTTCAGTAAATGGTTCCCCAATCCGGTCAAAGATTCTTATCCAGAAATCGAGAAAAAATTCAAACATACGCGTATCTCGAGTAATATATTTCTCTAGCATTGTTTATTAATTTTCTTCTGAAATTAATTCAATATTTTGTTCGCAGCTTTTACCTGGTGTGATGGATTTTCCTACAAAGATGGTAATTCTGCTCTGATTGCTACTGTTTCGGAAAACGGTATCATCGCTGTTTGGGGTGTTCCTAACAATATCAAAGAAAAACCACCGTATGTTATTGCAATCAACGAAACCAATCTTTCTGTGCAGTATATCTATTGGCATAAATTATCTGAGAAAAAAGGTACTCGAAAAAAATTCGCAAATGAATAGTAATCAAAAAAATTCAACAATATTTTATTTTTTCTAGGTTGGTTAATTATCGCTTGTCACGACGGTCTATTGAAGCTGTATTCCTGCGAAGAACACGACAACGAAACAATAATAAAATTCGAATACGAAGTATGGAAATATGCCGATCTCATGGCGATTTTAAACATGAAACTCAAAGAAATAGACGACGATAGATCAATCATGGTGTTCTCCAAAGAAAACGTCGTTCTCGTATTTTCACTTTGTAAAGAGAAAATTCTCAACGAAAATTTTTACGAATTTGAGAAAAAAGTTGCCGGTACGTTTGATCTATTTTTTCCACCTGCTATTTGTTTGTATTTTTCATAAATTCTATTTTTTTAGGACTAGAAATTTTGGACGATTCGAGACTTTTGATCGTATTGTGTAATAACAAAACTTACGAAGTGTATATTGATAAAACAGAATCTTATTCCAAGGAATGTAATCCAATAAAATTCAATGCTACGACCACCCTAGATCATTACTCGTGTTATGGAGTCTCTTTTTCGAAAAATAAACTCTGGGGGTTGTTTTACATGAAGTACGTTTTTTTATCTCGAATTTATTCATTTTAATTTAAAAGATGTGAAATTTATGATTTCTTTTTTACAGATTTGTACTGAATTATGATCATCTGACTCTTAGAGACCCTCATTGCGTTTTAATATGTACTATTAATCAAAAAGACCGAATTACGCCTTCTTTTGTCGAATCACTGGTCAAAAAACCAGTCACTATTTACGATCTGCACGATTATATAGAATACCTCAGGTAAATGGTAAATCCCTTATAATATTTTAATTAATTTTTTTTTTTCAATTATTTTCAGTTTTATGTGTGTTTTTTTTAAAAATAGAATTCAATGCTTGAAAGGAACCGAAATCGCTCCCGTCGATAGGATTAACATAACCTGGGATTATCTAAACGGCGATATCGAAATATGTCGTAAATTTTTCCAGCTTTCTTATATCTTAATGAAATGCTACAGTTTGAGTAACACTGAGTATCACGCGGAAAACAAAGTAATTCATTGAATTTGTTGGAATTCATTGGTAATATCATCACAATAATCATGTTTTGTCCGCAGAGTCTGATTACCTCGGTCGAGATCATCTTCATGGTGTGCAATTTCTTATTTTACCAAGAAAAAATTACAGCTATAAGGAAACAGTACTTTTTCTATAAATGGCTCGCCGATAATGTTTCCAAATTACCTGACGCTGTTCTGGAGTACCAACGGTTCAAGAAGATTAAAGATATGATGAATAATTTCACCGATGTTTGTTTCGACGAAAAATGCGACTTGTGCACGAGCAGTATCCTTTTCTTATTTTTTTCAAAGACTGATTTCTTCTCGGAAGATAATTCTATTAGAAGCATTTCGAGTACCAGCGACTCGATTTTATTTCTTATAGTTGGCGAAGAAAAAGTTAGCGGGGGTTTTAGACTAAACAGCTTATGATTTTAGTGCCCATTTCGGGCCATTATTTTCCTTAATCACGTACTTCAGGTGTCAAGGATTATGGCAATTTAAAGTACGTAATTTGCGACAAAGGCCATAAAGTTTTACGATGTTCTTTCAGTTTCTTACCAATTACGGATAAACTTACCAAAGAGTGTAATTTGTGCCATTCGATAGTGTTAGAATCCGAAGGTGAGATCTTCGTTTTATCTTTATCTGGTGTTTTAGTTTTCTATTCGGGTCATTTCGTCAGATTTCAATCGAAGTTTGACCGCTGGTATTTTCATTGTGGTTGAAAAATTTTCACTGGATTTAGTTACCCCAAAACAAACAAAACCACCATCATGTACTCTCCAGTCATTATAAAGGGGAAATTTCGATTCCATTAGATTCAATACTATTGACAAAAAATTTTTAAAGCCAAAAGTTGAACTTTTTAATTATAAGTTCAATTTTCAATTATTTCAAAGAGCTTTTGGAAATATTTGAAAATTGGTAAAAATACAGCGTATACATTTTGCCATGGTTACTTATGTCAGTTATTATAATCAATGATTTTTATCTAGGAATTTCTTGAATTCGGGGGGGGGGGAGGGGGTGTAATAGAACTCCGAACAATTTGAGTCAAAAATCTAAAAAAAAACAAAAAATTTTGTGTGGCATATCATTTATCATGTTTTTTGAAATACTGGGCTCAAATACATATAAACTCATTTTTTGAAATTGAATCCTCTTATTCCCTATACTGAGGCCCAAATTCATCTCACAAAATGGAAAAATCAAAAAAATTCGAGTGACATGTTGTTTATTGTGGTGGGAGGGAGGAGAGGTCAATATCCACACTGTTTTTTTCCTCGTTGGTTTAAAAATATTTTTCCCCTCACTTGAGGGCCAGTTTTTCAAAAATACTCAAAAAATTCAAAATTCAATACCTAACTCGATTTTTCTGTTTTTAAATTTTTTTGCAAAAAAATAGACAAAAAATAATTTTTTAAGAATGTTTTTCTTGAAATGGTCTCAATATGAATTCTTTTGCCCCAACAACATTTTTGATAGCAGTTTTCCTCCAGTACCTCTACCTTGATATATATTTTTTAATGCAGAAAATGCTTTGTTTTTTAACATGGATATGTTTTAGGCCTGGGGTGAATTTTCGAAAGGACTATCGTTTTTTGAAAAGTATGGTGTAACATTTTAAAGGTCAAATTGTACCCACCACTGACATAATGACATTTTGTTAAACTAGAAAAAATTCGACATTTCATAACTTTTCAACATTTTGTCATGCTTCGTTCATCAGAAATTTTGAAAATCGAAAAAAAGACGATTGAAATGTATTTTATTCAATTTTATTCTCATTTATAAAAAATCGTTTTTTTCAAAACATACTCTAATTTTATGAGCAATTTTTTTTTCAATTTTCCGGAACTTTTCAACATTTAGTCATACTTGTTTTTCAGTAATTTTGAAAATTAGGAAAGGATTAAAAAAATAAAAAATTGGAAAAAGTATTATTTAAAAATGTTGAAAAAATGAATTTAAAAAAAATTCCGTCCAGCGTCGGGATTGGACACCGAATTCGGCACCAGCGACCACGAATTAGTCGTATTCGACTCCTTTTCTACGTATTTAGCTACCTATAAAAATGGCATAGACTATCGTTTTTGCAAGATGTAGGTATTCACAGCAGTTATTGCTCCCACAAATCGCAACTCCGCTACCTACTTACTGTGAAAATATACCTATTTAATAATTTCAACTACTTTTAAAGCAGAAAATATCCAAAATAGGAGTCGAATATAACTAATTCGAGGTCGCTGATTCTGAATCCGGCGTCCATTTCCTGCGCCAGGCTTTTCTTTCGAAGATATAGCCTATTTTCACCTAAAAAATGCCATTTTTGGGCAATTCAAGCACGAAATACTCAAAAATAACGTCTTTTTCGACTAATTTGAGGTCGCTGAATACAAAAATCACGTTAATTTTCACCCTTCTTAGACCGATTCGCCATAAAGAGCATTTTCGAGGTAAAAATGGGTGATATCTCCGAAACAAAAGTCCTGCGACGGAAATGGCCATCGGATTCGGAATCAGCGACCTCGAATTAGTCGTATTCGACTCCTTCTCTATGTATTTAGCCATAAAAATGGCATAAATTATCGTTTTTGCAAGATGTAGGTATAATATGTAGGTTTTCACAGCAGTTACTGCTCCCACAAATCGCAACTTCGCTACCTACTTACTGTGAAAATATACCTGTTTAATCATTTAAACTACTTTTAAAGCAGAAAATATCCAAAATAGGAGTCGAATATAACTAATTCGAGGTCGCTGAATCTGAATCCGGCGTCCATTTCCTGCGCCAGGTCTTTGTTTCGGAGATATTTACTCTTTTTTACCTCAAAAGTGCTCTTTATGACAAATCGATCTAAGATGGGTGAAAATTAATGTCATACTTTTAATCAGCGACCTGAAATTAGTCGATAAAGTCGCTATTTTTAAGTATTTCGTGCTTCAATTGCCCAAAAATAGTATTTTTCAAGTGAAAATAGGCCATATCTCCGAAATAAAAGCCTGGCGCAGGAAATGGACGCCGGATTCAGATTTAGCGACCTCGAATTAGTTATATTCGACTCCTATTTTGGATATTTTCTGCTTTAAAAGTAGTTGAAATGATTAAATAGGTATATTTTCACAGTAAGTAGGTAGCGAAGTTGCGATTTGTGGGAGCAGTAACAGCTGTGAATACCTACATATTATACCTACATCTTGCAAAAACGATCATTTATGCCATTTTTATGGCTAAATACATAGAAAAGGAGTCGAATACGACTAATTCGAGGTCGCTGATTTCGAATCCGATGCCCATTTCCGTCGCAGGACTTTTGTTTCGGAGATATTACCCCTTTTGTACCTCGAAAATGCTCTTTATGGCGAATCGGTCTAAGATGGGTGAAAATTAACGTGTTTTTTGTATTCATCGACCTCAAATTAGTCGAAAAATACGTTATTTTTGAGTATTTCGTGCTTGAATTGCCCACCAAAGTTTTAACCTTGAAGAAAATAGTGTGATTTTTTTTTTTTCAATTGAAGAAATGTAGAAAAATCACCACTCATGATTTTTTGGGTATAATTATTCACATTGAGACTATTACAAGAAAAATTTGCAATTTCTGATACTCTTCACTGGAAAACACCATGTTTTTATTTTTTCCCCATTTTTAAAAAGTTTTTTTTGAATGCAATCGAATTTTAAGAGAAATTGAATAGAAGAAATGGTTCAAATCGAGGGTGGGGGGGGGGGATTTTTATCAGGTATTTTTGAAGTCCAAACACGATTCCTCCTCCTCCCCCTACCTCCTTTTAATAATGGCTTAGAAGAAAATCATGATAATTTCACATGTTCTGGGGTATCCAAAGCCTGTAACAAAATCTCAGCACAATTGAAAGACCCAGGATCAAAACTCGATTGAAAGTTGAAACGACCGATTGATTTATGATTAATTTTTTCCCATTTTCATTATTTTCTAGGTACCAATCGTTGCATCATTTGCGATAATATATTTTGAACTGAGATTTTGATGATTCAACCACATTGGTGTTATTTTTCTACGTCAGAAGAAACATCCATCTCATTTCCACCTCACTCGATTTCCACCTTTGTTTCCACTTTTTTTACACAAACAAAGAAAAAATGTTGTATTTATTAAATAAAAATTTTCCAAAAAAACAACAATAACGTTCGTTCTGTACATACAATAAAAAAAGGTATTAAATAAGGAAAAGATATTATAACTGATAAAATTAATCACAGATATATAAAATTTTTCTTAAAAATTCGTCTTAAGTAACGCGTAACGTATTAAAAACTAGACACGAATTCTACTAAAATCGTCTGAGCATTTCGACAATCCTTCCGTATTGACGGACTGATGTTTCAGAATGGACTTGGGTTGACGAGGTACGGTGCCCAGTCCTAATTCGCAAGGGCTCCTCGTCCCGTGAATATCGTCGTTCAGCTTGGACGACCAGTACGAAGGACTCACCTCGGTCGATTTATTACTCGTGTGAGCAGATAGCTTAGGCAGTGTTGAACACGAACTGCAGCCTAGATCTGGTATATCGCTGCGACGTTTGTACTGGTGCTCGAAATCGGACTGTTTGAGCGGTTCTAGGACGAACATCACTGATTGATCGACCATTGAGGTATTGATCGAGTCCGTTTTCGATCTGTGACGATCGGATGGGTCTGAAATGAGAAGGAATTTCGAAATATTACTCATGTTTTTCCAAAACCTAAGAAAAGGGTAGGACCGATAAGAGGTGAATTTGGCCCCCACCTCCCTCCTTTTCGGAGTTATGGCAATTTTATTGCATTATTTTCGAGAATTTTTAATTTCAACGGAAGTGAAGGAAATTTTCTGTTCTTTGGTACAAAGTTACACATTATGGAGGGGTATTTATGATGATTTTTCCAACAATTTTGGTGCACTCCTTCACGTTTTTTCGGCTATTTGAAGTATTCAATCGTAAAAAACCACCATATAAGCGAAGAGCGACCACCCTGAAAAAATTATCAAAAAATACGCTTTTTTATGTAAAATTTTGCTGAATATTTGGTTTTGGCTATTTCTTGGAACTAAGGACCGAAAATCGCGAAAACCCGCACAAAAATATGGTTATTTTATCAGAGTTTTCAAATTTTCAACGTTTTATGCGGAAAGAAATGACCTAATGAAAAAACCAATCTCATATCCGGACCGCGCGAATCATTTCAGTCGTTCAGCGTTCAACTCTTTTTTACGTCTTATCACCATTTGAAAGAGGGAAACTGGAGGATGATGAAATAAACAATTTCGAATTTCGTTGTCGGTTGTATTTGTATGGTCAAATTCGCACAAAATTATGAATATTAATCAATAATTTGAGCAAATTCGACCATTCAGAATACAACCGACAACGAAATTCGAAAATGTTTATTTCATCATCCTCCAGTTTCCCTCTTTCAAATGGTGATAAGACGTAAAAAAGAGTTGAACGCTGAACGACTGAAATGATTCTCGAGGTCCGGATTCGTGTTCAGCAGGTCAAAATACCCCGATAAACACCCTTTTCGCGATAGTTTTGCTTAGGACCCATATCCAATATTTCAGGAGCGGATCAAAAGAGCAAATTTCACGTCGTTGTGAATTCATTTTTTTGAACGATTTTTTCGTCTCTGCTTTTGAATACTTTGAAAGTCCAATTTTTTTCAAGACTTTACTTTTTCAAACTGCAGAATTGTTTTCCTTTTCATTCCATTATTATTTCAATTTTTTCCCAAATTTATTAGAACTTGGAAATTTTTTTCACCCGAAAATAATTTGTTTTTTGTTCAAAACCTATCAATCTTGAATTTTTTTATACGTACCTATTTCAATCACTGGTTATTATCGTAATCAATTCAAAAAATTGGCTTTGAAAAATCTTGAACTTAAAACTTGACAATTGAAATTTTAAACTCAAAACCATACCTTTTCGTTCTGTTCTTAAACTGAACTTCTATTTGGTTTTCAAATGAAAAGTCACTAAAGTAAATGGCAATGAAGCTTTGAGATCACCAATGATAATGATTACCATTGATTAGCCATGAAAAAAAAGGAAAATGCATCGCAAAACGTGTTTTTTTTTTAAATTATAAAAACGTTTAGAGTTTTAGAAAAATCTTCATTTGAAACTTTTTTCCAACTTAATTTAACAATTTCTATCCAAATTTCCGAAAATTATGAACCTTAATACAGTTTTTAACATTTTCCCCTTTTTAGGTTGAAAAAAATTGAAATAATGTTGGGATGAAAATAATTTCGGGTTGAAAAAATCTTGAAAAAAAATTGGACTTTCACAAAAATATAACAAAAACGTGATCATTTTTGTCAAAGTAAGTATTTAATTCAAGAGCGATGACGAAAGAATCGTTCAAAAGAACGAATTCACAACGACATAAAATTTGCTCTTTCGATCCACTCCTAAAATTTCAGATGCTGATATTCATTTCTCGAATTTTGGCCAATTTTTGAAATTTTAAAATTACCTCATCGCCCTATAAGGCATAAAAATTTGATCTAATCAACAAAAAAGGCTAAAATTTGGTATATACCCCAATTTCGACCTCCCGAATCGATTGAAATCGGTTTTTACACGTTTTGGCGCCACCAGAAAATTTTGGAATTTTCCAGCGCTAAAGAAGAGCTCATAAAAATACTCAAAATGAACTTTAGCACCTGTAATCGCTGATGTAATTTAAATTTATAAAAAAATATTCTATTAATAAATCTTTTGAATCAAAAAATTATAACTCTCGACGAATTTATAAATTTTTTCCAGGAAAATTTTCTGCCAAAAAATGAGAATTTGAACTCAAAGTTACGAATTTTGGAATATTGTGCTGTAATCGATCGAATAGGTCACCAATCAATAATATGGGTAATCCGCAATTATAGGTGCTGAAGTACATATGAACCATTTTTATGGACTCTTCTCCAGCGTTAGAAAATTCCAAAATTTTCTGGTGACTCCGAAACGTCTCGAAACCACTTCCAATCGATTCGGAAGTTCGTTGATTAGATAAAATGTTCATATTTTGCCATGCGATGAGGTAATTTTGAAATTTCAAAAATTCGCCAAAATTCGAGAAATGAAATTCAGGACCTGAAATTTTGGATATGGGTCTTATTATGATGTACTTTTGATTTGTTTATTTTTGCACTCAAAATTTTACTTTGAGTTGGGATACCTCCCTTGGAAGGGTGGTTTCTATATCCAGACTTTTATGTATAAATGAGAGTAAAATGGTGCGATTTAGACAGGGGGGGGGGGGGTATGATGGAAGAAGAGGTAGTACCAACATATAAATAAAGGACCAAATAAAAAACTGATCCGATCATAATACCCGATAAACACCTTTTTCGAGATCTTTTACCTAGTTGAAGTTTCGAAATTCATTTTTTCCTCATAAAAAATCAGTAAAAAATTCGAATTTTGAAACTTTAAACAAAACTATCGCAAAAAGGGTGTTTATCGGAGTATTTTGACCAGCTGAACACGAATATGAAATTAATTTTTTCATTTGGTCATTTCTTTCGGCATAAAACGTTCAAAATTTGAAAATTTTGTTAAAATAACCACACATTTCTGTTGGAGGTTTTACGATTTTCGATCCTTGGTTCAAAAAAATGGCCAAAACCAAATACGCAGAAAAATTCTACATAAAAAAAATGTATTTTTTGATAATTTTTTCAAGGTGGTCGCTCTTCGCTTATATGGTGTTTTTTTACGATTGAAAACTTCAAATAGCCGAAAAAATGCGAAGGAGTGCATCAAAATTGTTGAAAAAATTATCATAAATACACCTCAATGAGATATAACTTCATGCCAAAGAACGGAAAATCTCCTTCACTTTCGTAGAAATTAAAAATTCTTGAAAATAATGCAATAAAATGACCATAACTCCGAAAAGGAAGAAGGTAGGGGTCCAAAATTTTGTGAAAATTTTTCTTTAGTCAATATACATCACTTGAGGTGTTCAGGAGCCCAAAAGCGCCAGATCCCAACTTCACCTCTTACCCGCCCATACCCTTTGAAAAATTCCAACTCACCGTTGCTACTTTTAATATTCAACGACGGTCCGCCATTCTCGGTGATCTTCCTCGAACACTGAGATCCGGCTTCGATGCCCAATATCAGACTATTATTACTACTAATGCTACCAATACTGCCGCTATTCTTATCGCTATTCGATCTGGTATTATCTTTTTTATGGTAAACAATAATGAACACAAGTACGTTGAAGGTCAACAAAACGCATCCGATTCCGATGGTAATGATCAAAGCCAGCGAATAATTCGAGAATCCGTTCTCTTTGGAAGTGAGCTGCTCGTCGTCGTGTACGGTTTCGGCGGCATCATTAGGGGTTTGGGCGTTCCGATCGGACGACGAAGACGCCACCATGACTACTGGTAAATCGAAAGTCGAATTGAACGATTCGTTTCGGGCGATTACCTTATTCACCGTGTTGGTCGTATTGGCGCTGGATACTTTGAAAGACTGTTGCGGGTACATTATCTGTAACAGAAAACCTCCTTTAAAGTTGGCTATTTACTGCCATCCAGCTAAGCTGTGTGCGTTCGATAGTCGCAAACCCTGCCCGGAAATACGTCTTTATGCAATCGAACGTAAAATTTCAACCGATGGGGATTTTTTTTCCTATTCAATATCAGATTTCAATCAACGTCTTAGACAATTCTACCGCAGCACAACATGTCCATTAAATATAAATTGTCACGAACACTCTCTCATATAAATATAATTCCCCAATGTACCTCGTATAAGGCCATACCGTGCTACCCTTCCATCCGAGCGAATATAAACGATACCTACCCTAATCAAATATAGGTAAATGTCAAACTACCCTACGATTACGTATTTTTAACGAAGAATTCGACCAAATATCGGATAGAGTTTTTTCCACGACGACTACGACAACGTAGAAATTTTACTGGAGCTCTTAAACGGTTGTTTATTAACCGTTCCGGCTTCGCGGTGGTTATTTCAGCGGACGATTCTGGTACGAGGACGGTATGGCATCATTCCGACGTGGTTGGATACAGTGTGATACGAAAGTAGTGTACGTAGGAATAATTCGAGTTTTGCAGATTTTACCTGGTATAAGGCGGGGAGTGGAGGGGGGGGTGAAAATTTCAAAAAAGTCGACAATTCTTATTTTTAAGATTTTTTCATGGTTAAAATACGAAATTCCACCGACCAACATTTTCAAAGTAATATCGAATTCGGAGGAAAATTTTGTCAAATTCATTGAAAATTTGTTAAATTTGTCAAAAGTTAGTAAAATTTGTCAAAATTTTCGTAATTTATTCTCAAAATCTCACCCAATTCTTCAAACTTTGTTCAATTCTTCAAAATATGCTGAATTTTCTAAAACTTTGTAGCAGATTTTCCAATGTTGCCAATTCTCCGGAGATTTGCCAAATTTTCTTAAAATTTCGTCAGATTTTTTAAAAGTTCGCCAACGTTTCTAAAATTTTATCCACATTTTTTAATTTTTGCTTAATTTTTCAAGGAGTGCCAAATTTTTTGATAGTTTGCAACCATAAGCGCACCCATAAATTATGTAAGGAAGGGGCTCAGATTTCGAGAATAAATGGAGGGGTGTCAAAATTCAATGAAAAAATGAAGTAACCTGTTATTTCAGTGGGGCTGGAATAACTAGCTAGATAATACATACCAATATATTTGAGAGAAGAAAAATGGAAAAATTACGAGATTTTCTGATTTTCTGATTTTTTTAAAGTCAAAATTACTGATTTTTCTGATAAATGGGGCATTGACTGAGAAATTAGTAATTTTAGACCGGAAAATCAGTGAAAATTATTTTAGTATATAAAAAAGACAGAATTTCTGCAATTTCAACTGATTCAAATTTAGAGAGTGGTATGGTATGTTTATTGAAGAAATGCAAGGGCGAAAATTTAAAAAAAAATCATACTCTTTTTAAAATATTTTTATGATAAAAAATCTCCTTTCCGAGTTTGGAGGGGGGAGGGGGCTTGAGCCTCCCCCCTGGGTGCGCTTATGTTTGCAACCAATATCTTCAAAAATTATGCTAAATTCTCTAATATTTTGTTGAAGTCTTAAATCTGCTAATTTTTTAAAAACTTGCCCAATTTTACAAACTTTTTAAAAATTTATTCGAATTCCCCTACTTTTTTCCTGATTGTGAATGTCGAATTTGCTTAAATTATGCCAGCTCTTTAGAAATATGGAAAATTCTTTATAACGAAAATGGCTCGATACTTTGTACCCATCTTGAGGTCGATTCGCCAGAATTAGCATCTTAAAGGCTAAAATAGTCGATATCTCCAAAACAAGGGGTTGAAGCTGGAATACGATCCCAAATTCGGAATCAGCGACTTCAATTTAGTCATAAACGACTCTTCTTTCAAGTATTCAGTATTCACCTTTGAAAAAGAACCCAAATGACTGAAATTGATGAAATTTGTCATTAGATAGGTGGGAAAAAAGCTACGTTTTTGTGTGATTAACACTTAGGGACAAAAAACATTTTTGGAAAAGAACCAACAACTAAGAACAAAAAGAGAACCTAAAAAAAATTGAAGAATGAAAAAACGAATCTGTAAAAATAAATCTCAAGAACGAAAGAACAAGAAAAAAAAACATCTTCGTTCTTCCAACCCGGTTTTAAAAAGATTTTGGACGAAAATAAATCGCGTTAATAGAATTGCCTAATTGGTTTGCCGTAAATATGCAAGACACGTGTGCGTGTATTTACGGCAAATTCGATAGGCAACTTATATAACACGATGTTAATTTAATTGACTGTTGACGCGTATGAAAGTATGTAGGTCTAGGTAGCCAGCATTTTTTTCAAATTGAAAGGAAATCCTCAACATATCCAGGATTCAAAAGTTTTTGCTTCAAAATAAAACTCATATTTTTTTATTTTTGAAAGTTGCTCAAATTTTTAATTTTTTTCATTTTTTAAACTTTCTACTCAATTTTTTGAAAATTTGCTAAACTTATCAAAATTTTGCCTATTTTTCAAAAGTTTGTCGAAACAAAAATCGTTTCCAGGTTTTCAAAATTCGCTAATTTACTTCAAGTTGGTCAAATTTTTCACAACTCGGCCAAATTATCTAAATCTGGCCAAATTTTTCACCTTGTCAAATTCTTCAAAAGTTACTGAGTTTTCCAAAAAAAAATCAGTTTCCAGATTTCAAAATCATTACTAAAATTATAGCTAAATTTTTGAAGTAATCCAACCCTCCAAGTTTGTCAATTCTTTCACTTAGCAAAATTCTTCAAACATTCGCGAGCTTTTTAGAATTCTATCCAACGGTTCAAGTTTGCAACTATTTCAGAACTCGAAATCAAATTTACAAACATTAAGGATCAAAATCTGAACCAAGTTTGAAAAAGTGACGATTCTGGATTAATTATATCCACGGTTTTACCACAACCGGAAACACTTTTCCCTTGCGGTGAAATATGTGGATAAATTTTATCCACGGTTTTACCACAACTGGAAACACTTTTTCCCTGTGGTGAAATGTGTGGATAAATTAAATCCACGTTTTTACCACCACTGGAAACACTTTTTT
>JAVBJF010000929.1:0-28712 GCA_033439095.1 Pseudococcus viburni
GCCCCTTTCAAAAAGGGGAAAAAAGGTTGAAAAGGGCAGGTTGAAACTGGTATTAAAAATTAAACCGGTTGAAACTGGTTTTAAACCCAGTCAAAAAAACGGGTTGAACCCGGAAAAGTTAAAAAATGATTAAACGGGTTGAAACCAGTTTTTAAAATGGGTTTAAACCTTAAAAAACCTTTGAAACTGGTTTTGAAAAATTGTCAAAAAGTTTTAAACTGGGGTTTAAAAAAAGTTAAACGGTTGAAACCCTCAAAATCAGTTAAACGGTTAAACCATAAACGTTGAACTTTTGAAACCATCCAAAACCCCCTTAAAAATGGGGTTGAAACCAAGGTCAGGGGGGAAAAGTTTTAAAAATGTTGGAAAACCCCAAAACCGGTAAAAAACCGGCAAAAAAAAAGCGGTTTCCCGGTTTGAACCAAAAGAAACCGGTGAAAAACTGGTTGAAACCAGTTGAAACTGGTTGAAACCGGTCAAAATCAGTTGAAACTGGTTAAAACCAGTCAAAACCTGTTGAAACTGGTTGAAACCGGTCAAAACCAGTTGAAACTGGTTGAGACTAGTCAAAACCAGTTGAAACCAGTCAAAACCAGTTGAAACTGGTTGAAACCAGTCAAAACCCATTGAAACTGGAGAAACAGGTGAAACCGAGTTGATACAGGGGAAAATTGTTTGAAACTGGTTGAAACCAGTCAAAACCAGTTGAAACTGGTTGAAACCAATCAAAGCCAGTTGGAACTGGTTGAAACCAGTCAAAACCAGTTGAAACTGGTTGAAACCAGTCAAAACCAGTCGAAACTGGTTGAAACCAGGGAAAACCAGTTGAAAGTGATTGAAACGGGTTGAAAAGCCAAAACCAGTTAAATTTGGTTGAAACCAGTAAAAACCAGTTGAAACTGGTTGAAACCAGTCAAAACAAGTTGAATCCAGTCAAAACCAGTTGAAACTGGTTGAAACCAGTCGAAACTGGTTGAAACCAGGCAAAACCAGTTAAAAGTGATTGAAACGTGTTGAAACCAGCCAAAACCAGTTCAAACTGGTGAGACCAGTGAGAAATGAGTGGAACCAGTTTAAACTGGTAGAAATGGTTGAAACTGGTTGAAACCAGTCAAAACAGGGTTGAAACTGGTAAAACTTATAAAAACTGGTTGAAACACAGGAAAATTGGTTAAAAAACTGTTTGAAACCAGTCAAAATTATTCAAAACCGGTTAAAACTGGTAAAAACTGGTTGAAAAAAGTGAAAATCAGTTAAAACTGGTTGAAATAAGTCGAAACCGGTTCAAACTGGTAAAACTGGTGGGAAATGATTGGATTCAGTTAAAACTGGTGAAAAATGGTTGAAACTGGTTGAAACCAGACAAAACCAGTTGAAACTGGTAAAACTGGTAAAAACTAGTTGAAACACAGGAAAAATTGATCAAGACTGGTTGAAACCAGTCAAAACTAGTCAAAACCGGTTTGAAGTGGTGAAAACTGGTTGAAAGCAGTCAAAACCAGTTGAAACTGATTGGAACTAGTCAAAACCAGTTGAAACTGATTGGAACCAGTCAAAACCAGTTGAAACTGATTGAAACCAGTCAAAACCAGTTGAAACTGGTTGAAACCAGTCAAAACCCGTTGAAACTGGAGAAACTAGTGAAACCGATGAGAATTGATTGGATCCAGTTAAAACTGGTAAAAAATGGTCAAACTGGTTAAAATCTGTTAAAACCAGTTGAAACTGGTGAAAAATGATCAAACTGGTTGAAATAAGTCGAAACCGGTTCAAACTGGTGAAACCGGTGAGAATTGATTGGATCCAGTTAAAACTGGTGAAAAATGGTCAAACTGGTTGAAATAAGTCGAAACCGGTTAAAACTGGTGAAACCGGTGAGAATTGATTGGATCCAGTTAAAACTGTTGAAAAATGGTCAAACTGGTTGAAATCTGTCAAAACCAGTTGAAACTGCTTAGAACCAGTCAAAACCAGTTGAAAGTGGTTGAAACCAGTCAAAACCAGTTGAAAGTGGTTGAAACCAGTCAAAACCAGTTGAAACTGGTTGAAACCAGTGAGAACTGGTCAAATTAGTAAAAATAGGTGAGAATCAGTTAGAACTGATTGAAACCAGTCAACACCTGTTGAAACTGGTGAAACCAGTGAGAACTGATTGGAACCAGTTGAAACTGGTAAAGAATAGTCATACTGGTTGAAATCTGTTGAAACCAGTTGAAACTGGTTGAGACGAGTCAAAACCGGTTAACACTGGTTGAAACCAGTCAAAACGCGTTGAAACTGGAAAAACTGGTAAAACCAGTCAAAACCAGTTGAAACTAAACACAAAAAACACCAAAAACACTTTGCAGCACATGAAAACTGGAACACACAAACACAAAAAACACCAAAAACACTTTGCAACACATGAAAACTCAAACACACAAACACATGAAACACAAAAAACACCAATAACACTTTGCAGCACATGAAAACTGAAACACACAAACACAAAAAACACCAAAAACACTTTGCAGCACATGAAAACTCAAACACACAAACACATGAAACACAAAAAACACCAAAAACACTTTGCAGCACATGAAAACTGAAACACACAAACACAAAAAACACCAAAAACACTTTGCAGCACATGAATACTCAAACACACAAACAAAAAACACCAAAAACACTTTGCAGCACATGAAAACTGAAACACACAAACACAAAAAACACTTTGCAACACATGAAAACTCAAACACACAAACACAAAAAACACAAAAAACACTTTGCAGCACATGAAAACTCAAACACACAAACACCAAAAACACAAAAAACACCAAAAACACTTTGCAGCACATGAAAACTGAAACACACAAACACAAAAAACACTTTGCAACACATGAAAACTCAAACACACAAACACAAAAAACACCAAAAACACTTTGCAGCACATGAAAACTCAAACACACAAACACAAAAAACACCAAAAACACTTTGCAGCACATGAAAACTCAAACACACAAACACATGAAACACAAAAAAACACCAAAAACACTTTGCAGCACATGAAAACTCAAACACACAAACACAAAAAACACCAAAAACACTTTGCAGCACATGAAAACTGAAACACACAAACACATGAAACACAAAAAACACCAAAAACACTTTGCAACACATGAAAACTCAAACACACAAACACAAAAAACACCAAAAACACATTGCAGCACATGAAAACTCAAACACACAAACGCATGAAACACAAAAAACACCAAAAACACTTTGCAGCACATGAAAACTCAAACACACAAACACAAAAAACACCAAAAACACTTTGCAGCACATGAAAACTCAAACACACAAACACAAAAAACACCAAAAACACCAAAAACACTTTGCAACACATGAAAACTCAAACACACAAACACAAAAAAACACCAAAAACACTTTGCAGCACATGAAAACTCAAACACGCAAACACAAAAAACACCAAAAACACTTTGCAGCACATGAAAACTCAAACACACAAACACATGAAACACAAAAAAACACCAAAAACACTTTGCAACACATGATAACTCAAACACACAAACACAAAAAACACCAAAAACACTTTGCAACACATGAAAACTCAAACACACAAACACAAAAAACACAAAAAACACCAAAAACACTTTGCAGCACATGAAAACTGAAACACACAAACACATGAAACACAAAAAAACACCAAAAACACTTTGCAACACATGATAACTCAAACACACAAACACAAAAAACACCAAAAACACTTTGCAACACATGAAAACTCAAACACACAAACACAAAAAACACAAAAAACACCAAAAACACTTTGCAGCACATGAAAACTGAAACACACAAACACATGAAACACAAAAAACACCAAAAACACTTTGCAGCACATGAAAACTGAAACACCCAAACACAAAAAACACCAAAAACACTTTGCAGCACATGAAAACTGAAACACACAAACACAAAAAACACCAAAAACACTTTGCAGCACATGAAAACTGGAACACACAGAAAACACTTTGCAACACATGAAAACTCAAACACACAAACACAAAGAACACCAAAAACACTTTGCAGCACATGAAAACTCAAACACACAAACACAAAAAACACAAAAAACACCAAAAACACTTTGCAGCACATGAAAACTGAAACACACAAACACATGAAACACAAAAAACACCAAAAACACTTTGCAGCACATGAAAACTGAAACACCCAAACACAAAAAACACCAAAAACACTTTGCAGCACATGAAAACTGAAACACACAAACACAAAAAACACCAAAAACACTTTGCAACACATGAAAACTCAAACACACAAACACAAAAAACACCAAAAACACTTTGCAGCACATGAAAACTCAAACACACAAACACAAAGAACACCAAAAACACTTTGCAACACATGAAAACTCAAACACACAAACACAAAAAACACAAAAAACACCAAAAACACTTTGCAACACATGAAAACTCAAACACACAAACACAAAAAAACACCAAAAACACTTTGCAGCACATGAAAACTGAAACACACAAACACAAAAAACACCAAAAACACTTTGCAGCACATGAAAACTGAAACACACAAACACATGAAACACAAAAAACACCAAAAACACTTTGCAGCACATGAAAACTGAAACACACAAACACATGAAACACAAAAAACACCGAAAACACTTTGCAGCACATGAAAACTGAAACACACAAACACATGAGACACAAAAAACACCAAAAACACTTTGCAACACATGAAAACTCAAACACACAAACACAAAAAACACCAAAAACACTTTGCAACACATGAAAACTGAAACACACAAACACAAAAAACACCAAAAATACTTTGCAGCACATGAAAACTCAAACACACAAACACAAAAAACACCAAAAACACTTTGCAGCACATGAAAACTCAAACACACAAACACATGAAACACAAAAAAACACCAAAAACACTTTGCAACACATGATAACTCAAACACACAAACACATGAAACACAAAAAACACCAAAAACACTTTGCAGCACATGAAAACTGAAACACACAAACACAAAAAACACCAAAAACACTTTGCAGCACATGAAAACTCAAACACACAAACACATGAAACACAAAAAACACCAAAAACACTTTGCAGCACATGAAAACTGAAACACACAAACACAAAAAACACCAAAAACACTTTGCAGCACATGAAAACTGAAACACACAAACACATGAAACACAAAAAACACCAAAAACACTTTGCAGCACATGAAAACTGAAACACACAAACACATGAAACACAAAAAACACCAAAAACACTTTGCAGCACATGAAAACTGAAACACACAAACACATGAAACACAAAAAACACCAAAAACACTTTGCAACACATGAAAACTCAAACACACAAACACAAAAAACACCAAAAACACTTTGCAGCACATGAAAACTCAAACACACAAACACAAAAAACACCAAAAACACTTTGCAGCACATGAAAACTCAAACACACAAACACAAAAAACACCAAAAACACTTTGCAGCACATGAAAACTGAAACACACAAACACAAAAAACAACAAAAACACTTTGCAACACATGAAAACTCAAACACACAAACACAGGAAACACAAAAAAACACCAAAAACACTTTGCAACACATGAAAACTCAAACACACAAACACAAAAAAACACCAAAAACACTTTGCAGCACATGAGAACTCAAACACGCAAACACAAAAAACACCAAAAACACTTTGCAGCACATGAAAACTCAAACACACAAACACATGAAACACAAAAAAACAACAAAAACACTTTGCAACACATGATAACTCAAACACACAAACACAAAAAACACCAAAAACACTTTGCAACACATGAAAACTCAAACACACAAACACAAAAAACACAAAAAACACCAAAAACACTTTGCAGCACATGAAAACTGAAACACACAAACACATGAAACACAAAAAACACCAAAAACACTTTGCAGCACATGAAAACTCAAACACACAAACACATTGGTGTTTTTTGTGTTTGTGTGTTTCAGTTTTCATGTGCTGCAAAGTGTTTTTGGTGTTTTTTGTGTTTAGTTTCAACTGGTTTTGACTGGTTTTACCAGTTTTTCCAGTTTCAACGCGTTTTGACTGGTTTCAACCAGTGTTAACCGGTTTTGACTGGTTTCAACCAGTTTCAACTGGTTTTAACAGATTTCAACCAGTTTGACTATTTTTCACCAGTTTCAACTGGTTCCAATCAGTTCTCACTGGTTTTACCAGTTTGAACAGGTTTTGACTGGTTTCAATCAGTTCTAACTGATTCTCATCCATTTTTACAAATTTGACCAGTTTTCACTGGTTTCAACCAGTTTCAACTGGTTTTGACTGGTTTCAACCACTTTCAACTGGTTTTGACTGGTTTCAACCACTTTCAACTGGTTTTGACTGGTTCTAAGCAGTTTCAACTGGTTTTGACAGATTTCAACCAGTTTGACCATTTTTCAACAGTTTTAACTGGATCCAATCAATTCTCACCGGTTTCACCAGTTTTAACCGGTTTCGACTTATTTCAACCAGTTTGACCATTTTTCACCAGTTTTAACTGGATCCAATCAATTCTCACCGGTTTCACCAGTTTGAACCGGTTTCGACTTATTTCAACCAGTTTGATCATTTTTCACCAGTTTCAACTGGTTTTAACAGATTTTCACCAGTTTCAACTGGTTTTAACAGATTTTAACCAGTTTGACCATTTTTTACCAGTTTTAACTGGATCCAATCAATTCTCATCGGTTTCACTAGTTTCTCCAGTTTCAACGGGTTTTGACTGGTGTCAACCAGTTTCAACTGGTTTCGACTGGTTTCAACCAGTTTCAACTGATTTTGACTGGTTTCAACCAGTTTCAACTGGTTTTGACTGGTTACAATCAGCTTCAACTGGTTTTGACTGCTTTCAACCAGTTTTCACCAGTTCCAACCGGTTTTGACTAGTTTTGACTGGTTTCAACCAGTCTTGATCAATTTTTCCTGTGTTTCAACTAGTTTTTACCAGTTTTACCAGTTTCAACTGGTTTTGTCTGGTTTCAACCAGTTTCAACCATTTTTCACCAGTTTTAACTGAATCCAATCATTTCTCACCAGTTTTACCAGTTTGAACAGGTTTCGACTTGATTCAACCAGTTTTAACTGATTTTCACCTTTTTCAATCAGTTTTCACCTGTTTCAACCGGTTTTGAATAATTTTGACTGGTTTCAACCAGTTTTTAACCAATTTTCCTGTGTTTCAACCAGTTTTTATAAGTTTTACCAGTTTCAACCCTGTTTTGACTGGTTTCAACCAGTTTCAACCATTTTTACCAGTTTAAACTGGTTCCAATCAATTCTCATTGGTTTCACCAGTTTGAATCGGTTTCGACTTATTTCAGCCGGTTTGACCATTTTTCACCAGTTTCAACTGGTTCCAATCAGTTCTCTCTGGTTTCACCAGTTTGAACTGGTTTCAACCCGTTTCAATCACTTTCAACTGGTTTTGCCTGGTTTCAACCAGTTTCGACTGGTTTCAACCAAATTCAACTGGTTTTGGCTGGTTTCAATCAGTTCTAACTGATTCTCACCAATTTTTACCAATTTGACCAGTTCTCACTGGTTTCAACTGGTTTTGTCAGGTTCCAATCAGTTTCAACTGTTTTTGACTGGTTCCAATCAGTTTCAACTGGTTTTGACTGGTTTCAACCAGTTTCAACTGGTTTTGACTGGTTTCAACCAGTTTCAACTGGTTTTGTCTGGTTTCAACAAGTTTCAACCATTTTTCACCAGTTTTAACTGAATCCAATCATTTCTCACCAGTTTTACCAGTTTGAATCAGTTTCGACTTATTTCAATCGGTTTGACCATTTTTCACCAGTTTCAACTGGTTTCAATCATTTCTCACTGGTTTCACCAGTCTGAACTGGTTTTGGCCAGTTTCAACCAGTTTGAACTGGTTGAAACAAGTCAAAACTAGATGAAACCAGTCAAAACCAGTTGAAACTGGTTGAAACCAGTCAAAACCAGTCGAAACTGGTTGAAACCAGGGAAAACCAGTTGAAAGTGATTGAAACGGGTTGAAAAGCCAAAACCAGTTAAATTTGAAACCAGCAGTTGAAACCAGTAAAAACCAGTTGAAACTGGGAAACTGGTTCTGGGTTTTTCCATTTTTTAAAAGTTTTTTCTGGTTCAATCAGTTTTTTTCACCACTTAAACCGGTTTTGGACCCCTTTTTTAACTGGGTTTCCGTTTTCAATTTGAACTGGTTTAACCCTTTTACATTCAAATGGTTTTCCCGGTTTAACCCGTTTTGTGGTTTCCCAAACCCTTTCAACTGGTTTTTTCTGGTTTTTAACAGTTCAACGGTTTTTTCTGGTTTAACCATTTTTACTGGGTTTTAACCAAATTCAACTTTGGTTTTGGCTGGGTTTTAAAGTTTAAGTTTCAAACCCTTTTTTAAATTTTATTTTTCCGGTTTCAACCAATGTTAACCGGTTTTTTACTGGGCTCAAACCGTTTTAAAAATTTTCCCCTGTATCAAATTTTTTCACATTTCTCCCTTTTCAACGGGTTTTTTACTGGTTTCAACCCGTTTCCAAATGGTTTTTTCTGGTTTCAACGGGTTTTTCTGTTTCAAATTTTTTTTCACCCGTTTCATTTTTTCTGGGTTCCCAACTTTTTAATTTTTGACTGGTTCCAACAGTTTTTAACAATTTTTCTGTTTTCAAACCAGTTTTTTTGTTTTCCAGTTTAACTGGTTTTGACTGGGTTTTCAACCATTTCAACTTTTCTTTTTTAACCATTTTAAAAAAGGGTTTCCCAATTTTTTAATCCTTTTCCCCTTGTTACCGTTTTGAATGGGTTTAAAAATTTTTTAAAAAAGTTTTTTACAAAATTTTTCACCATTTCCCGTTTCAATTTTTTCTGGTTTCAGAAACAAAAGTTTTTTACTGGTTTTTAACCGAAAAAATTTTTTAAACCGGTTTAAAATTTTAAAATTTACTGTTTTTTTTTTGTTTTTGGGTTTTCCCCGTTTTTGGTTTCCAACCGCACATTTTGAACGCAGAAAATGGTTTTGCTGGACCCTCCCTGGCTCACCACTTTCTGGGTTTTTGGGTGTTTTTTAACCCTTTTTGCTGGTTATGGCCATTTTTTAAACCTTTGACGGTTTCCAACCCCCTTTTTTTCAACTGGTTTTGCCGGTTTTTAAAAAGTTTTTTATTTTTTTAACCCTTTTAATGTTTTTTTTCAATTTTTTGACTGGTTTCAAAAACCCTTTAATGGTTTTTACTGGTTTTTAACCAAAAAAATTAACTGGTTTTTTGGCTTTTTAACCCGTTTTTAAACTTTTATTTTTTTTCCCTTTTTTCAACCATTTTTCCACGGGTTTTACGTTTAACCCTTTCAAATTTTTTTTTCATCGTTTTGACTTTTTCAAACCGTTAACGGGTTAAATCAAAATCATTCCATGGTGTTAAAACCCTTAACTGGGGTTAAAAAATTTAAAAACAAAAAAAGTTTGAAAAATGGTAAAAAAATAAAAATTTTTAAAAAGGGGAAAAGGGTTAAAAAATGTTGAAACCGCAAAAATTAAACGGGTTTAAAACCCCGGGAAAACCATTTAAAAAGGTTGAAAACGTTTGGGAAAACAAAACCCCTTAAATTTTTAAACCCGTAAAATGAATTCTTTAAAAGTAAAAAAAACTTTTAAAACCCCAAAACCATTGAAAGGTTAAAACCTAAAAAATTTGAAACCAGGAAAAATTTTAAAATAAAACGGGTTTTAACCCGTTTAAACTGTAAAAAGGTTTAACCGTTAACTGGGTTTAAAAGCCAAACCATTAACCCTGGGAAAATTTTAACCCTTAAAACCAGTTTGAAACGTTGAAACCAGTCAAAACAGTTTGAAACTGGTTTTAAACCGTTGAAACCGGAAATTGAAACGGTGAAACCGTAAAAATTCAAAAAATTTTAAACGGTGAAACCGTTAAAATTATTGAAACGTTAAAATAAAAAATGGAACTTTTAAAAAAGAAAAAACCCGTTGAAACGGGAAATGGTAAACCAGTTGAACTGGAAAATTTTTTAAACTGGTTGAAAAGTAAACCTTTAAACTGGTTTTAAACCGGTAGGTTGAAAAATTTAAACCCCGGAAAAGTTAAAAAAGTAAAAAAGTTAAACTGGTTGAAAAGTCAAAACCGTTAAACTGGTAAACGGAGAAAAATTGAAAAAAACCAAAAAATTTTAAAAAGTTTAAACTGTTGAAACCGTCAAAAACCCCTTTTTGAAACTGTTGAACCCGTCAAAACCCGTTGAAATGGTTGAACCACAAAACAGTTTTAAAAGGGTTAAACCAGTTTAAAAAAAACCCCCGTTGAAACTGGGGGAAACCATAAAACCCTTAAATAAAAAATGTGAAACAGTTAAAGGGAAAATTTTTTAAAAATTTTTAAAACCCGTCAAACCGTTAAAATGGTTTTAAACCCGGTGAGAAACCCCTTTAAATTGGGGAAAAAAGTTAAACTTTAAACCGCCAAAACCCTTGAAATTTGGTGAAACCATTAAAATTGTTAAAACCATCAAAACGGGACACTGGTTGAAAAACCCTCAAAACGTTTTAAAACTGGGGAAACCATCAAAAAGTTGAAACCAAAACCCAAAAAAAATTGAAATGGAAAAAATTTTAAAAAGCAAAAAAACCCAAAAAACCCCCAAAGGTTTGGGGGGAAAAATTTTAAATGGTGAAAGGGGTGTGTAAGGTTTTTTCCGTTGAAAAGGGCCTCAAAGTTTTTTTTGGGGGTTTTTTTTGTGTTTAAATTTTTAACGGGTTTTACTGGTTTTAAATTTTTTAAACCCCCGTTTTAAATTGGTTTTTAAAAACCCGTTAAAAGTTTTTACCGTTTTAAAACCCTTTAAAATTTCCCCCTTTTAACCCTTGCAAAAGCCGGTTTTTATTTCAAAGGGTTTTTCTGGTTAAAACCCTTTTAACGGTTTTTACTGGTTAACGGGTTTTAAAAGTCCCATTTTAAATGGTTTCCTGGTTTAACCAGTTTAACGGTTTTTTCTGGGTTTAAAAACCATTTTCAAAAAGTTTGACTGGGTTTAACCATTTTAAAAATGGGTTTTATGGTTTAAAAAGTTTAACTGGGGGTTTGGAAAATTAAACCCGTTTAATGGTTTAAACCCGGTTTTTAAACCCTAACGTTTTCCTTTTCAAAAACCCGTTTTCATTTTTTCCTTAACTGGTTTTCTGGTTCCAGTTTTAACGGGTTTTTACTTTTTTAAAAACCAATTTTTTATTTTCAAACCCTTCAACTGGTTTTTTCGGTTTTTAATTTTTAACTGTTTTAAACCAATTTTACCATTTTTACCGTTTCCCCGTTTAACTGGTTTTTCGGTTTCCCAAAGTTTTTTTTTTTCCCGTTTTAACGGGGGTTTTCTGGGTTTCCCCCTTTTTAAAGGTTTGACTGGTTTCAACCATTTCAAATGGTTTTGCTGGTTTTCAAACTGGGTTTTTCTGGTTCAACCCCTTTTAACTGTTTTTTACTGGCCAACCCTTTCAACTTTTTTGACTGGTTTAACCCGTTTTAAATTTTTTTGGTTTAACGTTTTTTTTAAATTTTTTTAATTTCAACTGGTTTTTCTTGGTTTAACCCGTTAAAACTGGTTTGGCTTTGAAACCGCAAAACCGTTTTTAATGGTTTCAAAACCTTTACCGGTTTTAACCAAAAAAAGTTGAAAATTTTTTTACGGGAAAACATTTAAACAATTTTCCTGCAACCGGTTTTTAATTTTAATTTAAGGGTTTTGCTGGTTTAAAAACAAATTTTTTTAACCAGTTTAAACTTTTTAAACCGGGTTTTACCAGTTTAAAGTTTTTAAGGTTTACCCCTTTTCAACGTTTAAAGGTTTTAACCCGTTTTCCCCGGTTTTCAAAAACCAGTTTAACGTTAAAAGTTTCCTATTTTAACCCGTTTTTCTGGTTTAAAAATTTGACTGGTTAAAACCATTAACGGGGGTTTGGCTGGTTCAACATTTTAATAAAAAATTTTACCTTTGAAACCCCGGTTTTAACCGTTTTAAAAAATTTTTAACTGTTTTTCCGGTTTTAAAAAGTTTTAAAAGTTTTAAAAAAAAGTTTTAAAATTTTAAAAAGCAACTTTTTTCTGGTTTAAAAAATTTTTAAAAGTTTTTCTGGTTTTAAAAAAATTTAACTTTTTTTTTAAAACCCCCCTTTTTAAAACCAGTTTTTTCCCGGTTAAAATTTTAACGTTTTTAATTTTTAAATTTTTAAAATTTTGGTTTTTGAACTTTTTCCCCTTTTTAACCCTTGATGGTTAACCATAAAATGGTTTGTCCCGTTAAAAGGTTAAAAACCCTCCAAAACCCGTTAAAATTTTAAAAACAGGGAAAAAACCAAATTTTAAAGGGTTTTAAACACCAATTTTAAACCGGGGGGGGGGGGTTGAAAATTTTAAAACCTTAAAATTTTCAAAACATTAAAATGGGGTTTTCCCTTTGAAACTGGTTAAAACCCGCAAACCCTTTTTTAAGGTTGAAAAATCAAAAAAATTAAACCTCAAACATTAAACTGGTTGAACCCGCAAACCCCTTGAAACTGGAAAACCCCGGGAAAAACCTTTAAAGGAAAAATTTTTAAACGGTTAAAAGGCAAAAAAAGTTAAATGGTTAAACCATAAACCGTTGAAAATGGGTTAAAAACCGTCAAAACCCTTTTTAAACAGTAAAAAAGTTGAAAATTTTTTTCCTTTTAAACCGCAAAACCCTTAAATGTTTTTAAAAGTTTAAACCATTTTTAAAGGGGTTTTAAACGGGGCCATAAAAACCGTTCAAACTGGTTAAAACCGCAAAAGTTAAAACTTGAAACCTTTAAACTGGTTTTTAAAAAAGCAAACCGTTGAAACTGGGGAAACCACAAACCCGTTGAAACTGGGAAACCCGGAAAAAAAGTTGAAACCGGGGGGGGCAAAACTGTTGAAAACCCGTCAAAACCTTTTTAAAATGGGTTTTTAAAACCGAAAAAATTTTTGACCCGTTTAAACCGTCAAAATTTTTTTTTTAAACCCGCAAAACCCTTGAAAATGGGAAACAGGTTTTAAACCAATTGATACGGGGTTTTGTTTTGAAATGGTTTTTAAGGACCAGTAAAACGTTTTAAAATGGTTTAACCTTTTTGAAAATTTTAAAACCGTTAAAATGTTGCCCCAAAAAAAGTTTAAAAGGTTGAAAAAGTCAAAAACCCTTTTAAAAATGTGAAAAGGTTTCACGTTTGTTTTCTTTTTAACCGTTAACGGTTGACTCAAAAAGTTAACTGGTTTAACCCGTCAAACCCTTAAAATGGTTTTCCGTTAAACCGTCCAAAAAAGTTTTGGCAAAAGTTTAACGGGTTTTAAAAAGTTTTAAAACCCCCTTAATGGGAAAAAAAAAACCCGTTTCGGTTTTTTTGGTTTTAAATTTCAAAAAATTTTTGAAAATGGTTTACCTTTTTTTCCCGTTTCAAAGGTTTTTTACTGGTTTTTAAAGTTTAACTTTTTTTACTTTGGTTTTTCAACCAGTTTCAAATGGTTTCCGTTTCAACCGTTTTAAAATTTTACTTTTAACCGGGTTTTTAATTTTACTGGTTTCCAAAAATTTCAAAAGTTTTACCGGTTTTTTTTTTTCAACTTTTTTCTTTACCGTTTACTGGTTTTTTCAACCGTTTAAAATGGTTTTGCGTTTCAACATTTAACTGGGTTTCCGGTTTTAACCCTTTATGGTTTAAAAGTTTTAACTTTTAAAATGGTTTTGCGTTTTTAACAGTTTTGATTTTTAACCCTTTTAACCTTTTACGGTTTCCCCTTAAAAGGTTTTCTGTTTTTACAATTTTTTTCCTTTACCGGTTTTCTGGTTTTTTCAATTTCACCTTTTTACCTTTAAAGGTTTTACTTTTTTTCCCTTTACATTTTTTCCTATTTTTAATTTTTTTTTTTTTTTAAAAATTTTCCCCTTTCAAAGGTTTTACGTTTTAAAACCCGTTTAACTTTTTTCTTTTAACTGGTTTTTCTTTCAACGTTTTTTCTTTTTTCAACCCTTTTTAAAGGTTTTTTACTGGTTCCAACATTTTCAAATGTTTTTGACTGTTCCCAACAGTTTCAAAATGAAAAATTTTTTGAAAATGGGGTTTTCCACCATTTCAACTGTTTTTGACTGGGTTTCACAGTTCAAATGGTTTTGGTGTTTCAACAGTTTTTCAACCCATTGTTTCAACCGGTTTTTTTGACCGTTTTGACTGGGTTCAAAAAAGTTTTAAATTTTCCCCTGTTCAACTTGGTTTACCATTTTCCGTTTCAAGGGTTTTTTCTGGTTTCTAAAGTTTCAAAATTTTTCCAAACCCGTTTTTAAATAAGAATTTTCCCCTTTTAAATTTTTACGGTTTTAACCATTTAACATTTTGACCGTTCAAACCGTTTTTAAAATGTTTCAAAAACCTTTTTACTGTTTCACTGTTTCAAAAGGTTTTTATTTTTACTTTTTCTCACGGGTTTTTTAACTTTTTCTGGTTTTTAACCAGTTTTTAATGGGTTTCCAGTTTCAACCTTTGAAATGGTTTAAAACCCCCTTTTAAACCAATTTTTCCGTTTAACGTTTCATTTTTTAAATTTCATGGGTTTTAAAACCCGTTTAATGTTTTTGACTTTTTCAGGTTTGACTTTTTCACCAGTTTCCGGGGCCAATCAAGTTTTTTCTGGTTTCAAAACCCTTTTTAACTGGGGTTTTCCAACCCCCTTTCAAATCACTTTCAACGGTTTTCCTGGTTTCAACCAGTTTTTTTTTGGGGGCTGGTTTCAAAAAACCAAATTTTCCCCCAAAAAAAATGGGTTTTGGCCCTTTTTGGGTTCCCTCCCGTTCTTTAAACCTAAAAATTCCTCAAAACCCTTTTTAAATTTTGAAAACCCTTAAAATGGTTCCCCCCTTTTTTTTGGTTTAAAGGGGTTCCATCCCGTTTTAAAATGTTGAAAAAAGCCAAAAAAGTTTTAACTGGGGGTTTTTGAACCGTAAAAACCCTTTTCAAAAAGTTTGAAAATGGTTTAAAACCCGTTAAACTGGTTTTGTCTGGTTAAAAAAGTTTTAACCTTTTTTAAAACCAAAAATTTTAAAATTTTAAACCATCAAAAATTTCCTAACCCCAAAAGTTTAAAAGTTTAAACCAAATTTCGGGAAAAAATTTTAAACGTTTTTGACCATTTTTAAAACCGTTTTCAAAATGGTTTCCCAAAAAATTTTAAAATGGTTAAAAAGTCCCTTTTAAAAATGGTTTTTTGGGGCCATTCAAAACCAGTTTGAAAATGGTTGGGAAAAAGTCAAAAAAAATTAATTTTAAACCATCAAACCAGTTTAACCGGTTGAAACCCGCAAAACCGTTGAAACTGTTGAAACCAGCAAACCCGTTGAAACTGGGAAAAAATTTAACCATTATAAAAATTTTTAAAAATGTTTTTGGGCCCAAAACCCAGGGTTTAACCATGAACCCCCTCAAAAATTTGGGAAAATTGGGAGAAACATTTTGAACTAAATTTAAAAACCGCCAAAAACCCTTGATTTTTGGTTTGGAAAAAAAGTCAAACCTGTTTACACTGCTGAACCAGTCAAAACCATTGAAACTTTTCCCAAAGGGTTCCCCAAAACCCGTTATTAAAACTTTAAAAAGTTTCAAAAGGTTTCATCCCTTTTCCGGTTAAACGGTTTTGCCTGGTTTTAACCAGTGTTAACTTTTTTAAATTTTAAAAATGTTAAACCGTTCAAAATTTTCTGGTAAAAGCAAAAATGTTTTTTTAAAACCCCAAAAATTTTCTTTTTCCATTTTAAGGGGTTTTTGAAAATGGTTTAACCATTTTAAAAAGTTTAAAACCGGTTTAAAACCGGGTTAACCCTTTTTAAAAAGGGTTAAAAAGTTCAAAACCTTCTGGTTAAAAACAAAACCGGGTTTCAAAACCCGTTTTTTAAAAAGTTTGACTGGTTTTAACCCTTTTTAAATGGTTTTAAAAATTTTTAACCAGTTTTAACGGTTTTTAAAAGGTTTTAACCGTTAACTGGGTTGGCAACCAGTTTTAACGGTTTTACTGGTTAACCAGTTTTAAAAACCCCTGAAACTGGGGTTTACCGCCCGAAAATTTTTTCTGGTTAACCTTTTTTGGGTTTTTTAAAAAAAAATTTTTGGGGGTTTTTTAAACGGTTTACCCTAAAAACCCGGGTTTTTGGGGGTTTAAAGGTTTGGGGGGGTTTGGGTTGTTTTTTTTTTTAAAAATTTTCCCTTTGGTTTTGAAACCCCATTTCCCGTTTTTTTGGTTTGTTTTGTTTTTACTGGTTTTGTTTAAAGGGGGGGGGGAAACTTTTTTTGGGTTTTTTTTTTCATTTTTATGGGTTTTTTGGGGTTTTAAAACCCTTTCAACTGGTTTTTACTGTTTCACCATTTCAAACGGTTTTATGGTTTTCAACCTTAAACCGGTTTTTTAACCGTTTTTAACTTTTTTTACTGGTTTCAAAAAGTTTTTAAAAAATTTTCCCCTGTATCAACTGGTTTTTCCCTTTTTTTCCCTTTTAAGGGGTTTTGCTGTTTCAAAACCGTTTTACCCTTCCAAACGGGTTTTACTATTTTGACGGTTTCAAACCCTTTAACATTTTTTTTTTAAATGTTTTTACCAGTTTTCCCTGAATTTTTTACGGTTTCAACCGTTTTCTGGTTTCAACCAGTTTCAAATTTTTTTTGGCTGGTTTTAAAATTTCAACTGGTTTTTTTCTGTTTTTTCCGTTTCAATGGGTTCTGACTGGTTTTTTCCCCGTTTTAAAAAGTTTTAAATGGGCCTTTCAACCAGTTTTAAATGGTTTTCAACCGTTTAAAAATTAACTGGTTTTGCGGTTTCAACCCGTTTTTCCCGTTTTTTTGGGTTTCAACCCGTTTTAACTTTTTCCCGTTCAACTTTTTTTGGTTTCCCAAACAAAGGGTTTTCTTTCCCTTTCCAAAGGGGTTTTAGGTTTTTAACCATTTAAAATGGTTTTTCTTTTCCCTTTTAAAACTTTTTTCCCTTTCACGTTTTTCCCTTTTCCCGTTTTAATTTTTGCTGTTTCAAACCCGTTTTTTCCTTTTCTGGGTTTTTAACGTTTTACTTTTAAACCCGTTTTTAAACTGTTTTTCTGGGCAAAACCTTTTTTACGGTTTAACGTTTCAATTTTTGGGAAAACCCTTTTAATGGTTTTTAAAATTTCAACCGGTTTTTTTTAAGTTTGAACGTTCCCAAATTTTTCCCCGGTTTAAATTTTTGGAACGTTTTAACCCGGGGAAAATTTTAACTTTTGCCGGAACCATTTTACTGGTTTCAAACCAAAATTCAAAAGGTTTTTTTCTTTTAAAGTCAAGAACCCATTTTTTTTCAAATTGGACCTTCCACTTTTAACTGGTTTTTTTTTCAAAATTTCCATCCCCCTTTTAATTGTTTTATTTTAATCATTTTACTGTTTAAAACCGCAACCGTTTAATTTTTGAAACCAGTTTTAAAATGGTTTTTCGGCCAAAAGTTTAAAATTTTTACCAGTTTAACGGAACCCAAAACGTTTTACCCTTTTAAAAAGTTTAAAATTTAACGGTTTAAAATTTTTTACCCTTTTAAAATGGTTTCATAATTTTATTTTTTTCCCCGTTTGAATGGTTTCCAAAAGTTTTTAACTTTTAAAAGTCAAAAAGTTAAACCCGTAAAATTTAAAAATGGTTAAAACCGAAAATTTTTCCCGGTTAAAAACCCGGGAAAATTATTTGGGGGTTTAAAAGAAAAAATTAAAAAAAGTTTCCCCTTAAAAATGGTTGAAATCAAGTTTTAAACCTGTTTTTTCCAACGGAACTGGTTTTAGGGGGGAAAAAATTTAAAATTTTGGTTCCCCTTTTAAAAATGGTTTTTGGGTTTTTAAACCCTGGGTTAAACCAAAACCATTTAACGGTAACATTTTAAAATATTTAACCGGAAAAATTTAAAACTGGGTTTAAACAGTCAAATAGTTAAAAAGGTTTTTAACCGTTTGAAAAAGGTTAAAGTCAAAACTTAATGAAAAAAGTCAAAAAACCTTTTTAAACTGGGTTTAAACCGTCAAACTGAAACTGGTTGAAACCCTAAAAAAGTTGAAACTTTGAAACCACAAAACCCGTTGAACTGGGGAAAAAAGTTGAAACCAGTTAAAATTAAAATGGAAATTGTTAAAAGTTTTAAAAAAGTTGAAACCCAAAAAGTTAAAGTTGAAACTTGAAAGTTAAACCCCGGTTGAAAAAGCAAAAACCGTTAAAATGGTTTAAAACCAGTTTAAAACCAGTTAAAATGGTAAAAACCCGGTTAAAAAGGGTTTAAAAGGTGAACCGTTTGAATGGGGGTTACCGTTAAAAACTTTTATAACTGGGTTTAAAGTCCCCAAACCGTTGAAAATGGTTAAAACCCGTCAAAAAATTTTTAAAGAAAAAAGTTAACCATTTTTTGGGTTAAACCATTTAAAACCCCGTTAAAATGGGAAAAGTTTCAAAATTTAAAAAGGGGTTTTAAAAATGTTTCCCCCCCAGTTAACTGGTTTTGAAACGTTAAATTTAATGGGGGTTTTTGAAATTTAAACCGAAAACCCCCTTGAATTTGGTTAAAACCGAGTAAAAAAACCGTTTAAATTTCCCCTTAAACCTTTAAAATGCTTGTTCAAAAAGGGTTGAAACCCAAAAAAAAAAAAAACCCAAAAAAAATTTCAAAATTTTTAAAAGGAAAAACAAAAAAGGGAAAAAAAAACCCAAAACTGGGACTGGCTAAACCACCAAAACCATTTTTTGGGTTTTTTTGTTTGGTGTTTCCCCCTTTTAAAAAAGTTTTTGGGGTTTTGGTTTATTTCAACTGGTTTTTTACTGGTTTTCACCGTTTTAAAGGTTTGATGGTTTTTAAACCCGTTTAACCCGGTTTTACTTGGTTTCAAAAATTTCAAAAAAATTTTTCCCCATCAACGGGGGTTAAATTTCTATTTTTAAGGGTTTTACTGGTTTCAAATCAAGTTTTACTGGTTTCAAAAGGTTTTTTGACTGGTTTCACCCCGTTTAAAAAATTTTTCCCCTTTTTCAATTTCCGGGTTTTACTTTTCCCAGTTTTCATGGTTTTGACTGGTTTTTAACCATTTCAAATGGTTTTGACTGTTTTTAACCTTTTCAACTGGTTTTGCCGTTTCAACCCTTTAACTGGTTTTAAAGGTTTCAACCAAATTTTTTAAAGTTTTTCTGGTTTC
Source organism: Pseudococcus viburni (assembly GCA_033439095.1). Lineage (NCBI taxonomy): Eukaryota > Metazoa > Arthropoda > Insecta > Hemiptera > Pseudococcidae > Pseudococcus > Pseudococcus viburni. The sequence continues at coordinate 19,334 of JAVBJF010000929.1, forward strand.
AACCAGTTTCCCATTTTCCCCCTTTCAAATTTTTCCCCTTTTTTTTCCCTTTTCAAAAGGGGTTTATGGTTTAACCAATTTTTACGGTTTCACCATTAACCCCGGGTTTTTTCTTTTTCCCAAATTTGTTTTATTTTTTTATGCCATTTTAAAGGTTTTTTAAAAGTTTCAACCAAGGGGTTTTCGTTTTTCCGTTTAAAAATTTTTAAAATTTTTCCCGGTTCAACTATTTTACATTTTCCAGTTTCAACGGTTTTGATGGGTTTTAAAATTTTTCCCGGTTTCGGCAAAATTTTTTTTTTCAACCTTTTCACTGGTTTTGGCTGGTTCAACCCGTTTCACTGGGTTTTTCTGGTTTCAACATTCAACTGTTTTTTTGTTTTCAACGTTTTTTCCAGTTTTACCGTTTTTACTGTTTTGACGGTTTTTCAACCATTTAACCTTTTTCCCCTTTTCAACCCTTTTTTTTTTAATTTTTTTTTTTTTTTGTTTCAAAAAAATTTTTTCCCGTTTAAAATTGGTTTCCATTTCCCAGTTTTAAAGGGGTTTTCCAAAGGGGTTCAACTTTTTTATTTTTTAACCTTTTTAACTGATTTTACCTTTTTAAAAAGTTTTTTACCTGTTTAAAGGGGGTTTAAAATTTTACTGGTTTAACCGTTTTTAACCAATTTTCCGGTTTCAACCAGTTTTTTAAGTTTTAAAAAGTTTCACCCTGTTTTGACTGGTTTTTAACCCGTTTCAACCTTTTTACCGTTTTAAAATGGTTTTTTCCCTGGTTTTACCATTTTTAACGGTTTTGGCCTTTCAAACCGTTTGAACTTTTTTAAAAAAGTTTTTAAAACTTAAAGCCCGGTTTTAACCATTTGAAAATGGTTAACCGTTTTCAAACGGTTTTTCCCCGGAAAACCGTTTGCGGTTCAACCTTTAATGGTTTTTCGGGAACCCTTTAACTGGTTTCCCTTTTTAAAAACCCCCTTCCCTTTTTAAATGGTTTTTGGGCCCAACGAAAATGGTTTGAGGTTTAAACCCGTTTTTTAATGGTTTTTACGGGGGAAAAACCCTTTTAAATGGTTTTTACTGTTTTAAACCGTTTCAACTGGTTTTTTTCGGGCAACAAATTTTAAACCTTTTTACCAGTTTTTTTGAACCTATTTTACCGTTTTACCATTTTTAACAGTTTTGAAACCGTTTTCCATTTTCCCCGTTTTAAAATGGTTTAAAAACCCTTGAACTGGTTGACCTTTTAAAACCTTTGAACTGGTTTAAAACGTCAAAAATTTAGAAACCGTCAAACCCTTGAAACTGGTTGAAACCTCAAAACCAGTGAAAATTTAAAACCGGGAAAAAACCGTTGAAAGGAATTGAAACGGGGTTTAAAGAAAAATTTTTAAAAATTTTAAAACCCGTAAAAAAACCGGAAACGGTTGAACCGTCCCAGTTGAAACCATAAAAAAAGTTTTAAACTGGTTTAAAACCAACGGGAAAATGGTTTAAAACCCCAAACCGTTGAAATGTTAAACGGGGGAAACCTTAAAAGGGGAAATTGATAACCCTTAAACTGTTGGAACCAGTTTAAAACCCGTGAAATGATTGAAAACCCGTCAAAACCATTTAACTTTTGAAAACCCGTCAAACATTGAAACGGGAAACCATTAAAAGGGAAACCGGCAAAACAGTTGAAAATGGTTAAAAAAAGTCAAAACCTGTTGAAACTGGTTGAAACCGGTCAAAATTGTTAAAACTGGTTGAAACAGTCCAAACTTTAAATTTTGAAACCAGAAAAAACCCCCTAAATGGAAAATGGGAAACCAATTGATACAGGGAAAATTGTTTTGAAACGTTTGAACCCTCAAAACCGGGAAAAACTGGTTAAACCCAGGGGAAACCCTTGAAACCGGGTTTTAAAACTGGTTTTAAACCAGCCAAACCCCGTTTGAATTTGAAAAACTAAACCGTTAAACTGGTAAACTGGTAAAAACTGTTAAAAACCCGAAAAAATTTTACCATTGAAACTGTTTAACCAGTCAAAAACAGTTGAAACTGTTAACCCGTCAAAACCGTTAAACTGGTTTTAAAACCGTCAAAACCCTTGAAACCCCGGGTTAACCCAAAAAAACCATTAAAACTTTGAAACCGTCAAAACCCGTTGAAAATGGAGAAATGTGAAACAAGTTGATACAGGGGGAAAAATTGTTTAAAAATGTTTGAACCAGTCAAACCGGTTCCCCCCCAAATTTTGGTAAAAGGGTCAGTTGAACATTGAAACCGGTTGAATTTTGGGTTTAAACCTTAAATTTGGGTTAAACCAGTCAAAACCCGTTGACCGCAAAACCATTAAAAGTTTTAAACGGGTTTAAACCCCTAAACTGGTTGAAACCCGGCAAAACCAGTTAATGTTGAAAATTAAACCAGTTAAAATGGTTGAACGGCCCAAAAACCCATTTAAACTGGTTTGGAAAACCCGCCCCAAAAAAACAAAACCAAAGGTTTCAAAAAAGTTTAAACCAGTAAAAACCCAAAAATGTTGAAACCAGTCAAAACCCCTTTTAAAAAAAACTGGTTTTAAAAAAACCCCGTCAAACCGTTTGAAACTGGTTAAACCATCAAAACCATTTAAATGGTTTTTTACATTTTAACCCTTTAAACTGGTTTTTTTTAAACCCTTTTAACTGTTTTTATTTGGTTTTCCCCTTTTAGTTTTATGGTTTTAAAAATTTTAAAATTTTTTTTTGTTCAAATGGTTTACCTGTTTTCCCCGTTTCAATGGGTTTTGACTGGTTTCAAAAATTTCAACTGGGTTTTAAAGGCTGGTTTCAACCATTTTTAACGGTTTCCCTGGTTTCAACCTTTCCGGTTTTTTTTCAACCATTTAACGTTTTGCTGGGGTTTTAACCTTTCAAAAAATTTTCCCCGTTTTCAACTGGTTTCCATTTCAAACCCTTTCTGGGTTTCAACCCGGGGTTTTTCCCGGTTTTCCGGGTTTTAAAATTTGATTTGGGTTTTAACCAGTTTCAACTGGTTTTTTACGGTTTTTAACGTTCAAAAGGTTTTGACTGTTTTAAACCCGGGTTTTAACAAATTAGGGGGGCGGTTTCAAAGTTCAACTGTTTCCCCCTTTTTAAACCAAATTTACCGTTTACTGGTTTTTACATTTAACCGGTTTTGACTGGTTCAAACAGTTTAAAAAAATTTTCCCGTTAACTTTTTTTTTTCTTTTTCAAAGGGGTTTTACTGGGGGCCCTTTTTTAAGTTTTTCTGGTTTCAACTTTTTTGGTTTTAACCCCTTTCAACTGGTTTTGCCTGGTTTCCCAAAACTTTTTTTGTTTCCCAACCAAGGGTTTAACTGTTTTCAAAAGTTTTTCCCGTTTTACCGTTTCAACTGGTTTTTTACTGGTTTTTAACCATTTCACTGGGTTTTTTCTGGTTTCAAACCATTTAAAAAGGTTTTGGTTTCAACCCCCGTTTTCAACCCTTTACGGTTTTCTGGTTCAACAGTTTCAAAAAATTTTTTTAAATTTGGTTTCCCCCCCCATTTCAGTTTTGCGTTTTAAATTTTCCCAGTTTTTTACTGGTTTCAAACCCTTTTTAACTGTTTTTACCCGGCAAAAACAGGTTTTGACTGTTTTAAAACAGTTTAGATTTTATTTCACCCGTTTAACTGGTTTAAAAAGTTTTCAAAAGATTTTATGGTTTTTACTGTTTTAAAATGGTTTTAAAATGGTTTAAAAGTTTCAGTTAAAACTTTGAAAAAGGTTTTGGGCTGGTTCAACCAGTTTTAAAATGGTTTTTCCATTTTAAAAACCCGTTTTAACTGGTTTTAAAACCCCCTTTAAAACCAGGTTGGGGAAATTTTATTGGAACCATTTTAAAAGGTTTTTAAACTGGTTTTTTGGGAACCTTTCAAACGGGTTAAAACCAAATTTAAAATTTTTTGGTTTTAACCCTTTAAAACTTTCAGGGTTTTCCCCGGTTTTAACCATTTTTACCGGTTTTTTAATGGTTTTAACCATTTTAAAATGGTTTTTACTCAGGCCAACCAGTTAAATGTTTAAACTGGAAAAAAAGTTCAACTGGTAAAACCCGGAGAAATGATTAACCCTTGAAACTGGTGAAAATGGTCAAAAACCCTTGAAATAAATCGAAAAGGGGGGGGTTCAAACTGGGAAAAAATTGAAAAATGATTGGCCCTTTTTAAAATGGTAAAAAAGGTTGAAACTTGTTTAAACCGCAAAACCCTTGAAAAATGGTTAAAACCCTAAAAAAACTGGTTGAAAACCCCAAAAATTGTATAAAAAAAAACTTTTAAACATTAATACAAAACCGTTGAAAACCAGTGAAACTGGGAAAATTGGAAAAGGTAAAATCATTAAACTTGGGTTTTTAATTTTCAAATCGAAAACTGGTTTAAACCGGAAAACCGGTGAGAAAGGGGGGAAACCCATTTTTAAAATGGGGAAAAAAATGTTGGAAAAACTGGTGAAAAAGGCAAACCGGGGGAAATGTTAAAAAACTGGTAAAAAAATGTTGGGAAACCCGAAAAAAATGGTTAAACTGGTTGAAACCATCAAAAAATTAAAGTCAAAAAAAGGGTTGGGAAATTTGGAAAAAAGGTTGAAAACAAAATTTTTAAAACCAAAAAGGGAAAGTTGGGGAAAAGCTGGTTTGTAAAAACCGTTTAAACAAAATTTGGAAAACTTTTGGGTTTAAAAGGTCAAAACATTGAAACTGGTTAAAACCAGTTGTCAAAAACCCGGTTTGGGAAACTTTGAAACAGTTTAAACGATTTAAAAAAAATTAAATTTTTAAAACCCGTAAAAAAAACTTTTGGGGAAAAAAACCCAAAAAAGTTTAAAACTGTTAAAAACCAGTTAAAAATGGTTGTTAAAACAGTTTAAACTGGGGAAAAAATCAAACTGGTTGAAATAAGTCGAACGGTTCAAACTGGTGAAACCGGATGAGAATTGATTGGATCCAGTGTAAAAACTGGTGAAAAAATGGTCAAACTGGTTGAAATAAGTCGAAACCGGTTAAAAATGGTGACTGTTACCGGTTAGAATTGATTGATCCAGTTAAACTGTTGAAAAATGGTCAAAACTGGTTGAAATCTGTCACAAACCAGTTTTGAAACTGCTTAGCAACCAGTCAAAACCAGTTTGAAAGGTGGTTGAAACCATTCAAACCTAGTTGAAAGTGGTTGAAACCAGTCAAAACCAGTTGAAACACTGGTTTTGAAAACGCAGTGATAACTTGTCAAATTAGTAAAAAATGAGGTGAGAATCAGTTTAGAACTGATTGGAAACCCAATCCACACCTGTTGAAACTGGTGGAAAACCAGTGAGACCTGATTGGAACCATTTGAAACTGGTAAAGAATAGTCATACTGGTTGAAATCTGTTTTGAAACCATTTGAAACTTGGTTGAGACGGTCAAAACCGTTTAACACTGGTTGAAACGCAGTCCAAAACGCGTTGAAACTGGAAAAAAAACAAAACGTTTACTGTAACCTGGTAAAACCTAGTCAAAAAAACCCGTTTGAAGACTAAACACAAAAAAACACCAAAAACACTTTGCAGCACATGAAAACTGAAACACACAAACACAAAAAACACCAATGTGTTTGTGTGTTTGAGTTTTCATGTGCTGCAAAGTGTTTTTGGTGTTTTTTGTGTTTCATGTGTTTGTGTGTTTCAGTTTTCATGTGCTGCAAAGTGTTTTTGGTGTTTTTTTGTGTTTTTTGTGTTTGTGTGTTTGAGTTTTCATGTGTTGCAAAGTGTTTTTGGTGTTTTTTGTGTTTGTGTGTTTGAGTTATCATGTGTTGCAAAGTGTTTTTGTTGTTTTTTTGTGTTTCATGTGTTTGTGTGTTTGAGTTTTCATGTGCTGCAAAGTGTTTTTGGTGTTTTTTGTGTTTGCGTGTTTGAGTTCTCATGTGCTGCAAAGTGTTTTTGGTGTTTTTTTGTGTTTGTGTGTTTTGTTGCAAAGTGTGTTTTCATTGTGTTTCAAAGTGTTTGGATTTTTGTGTTGTGTTTTTTGTTGTTTTTTTTGTTTGTGTGTTTCAGTTTTCATGTGCTGCAAAGTGTTTTTGGTGTTTTTTGTGTTTGTGTGTTTGAGTTTTCATGTGCTGCAAAGTGTTTTTTGGTGTTTTTTGTGTTTTGTGTGTTTGAGTTTTCATGTCTGCAAGTGTTTTTGGTGTTTTTGGTTTTGGGTTTTTAGTTTTTATGTGTTCAATGTTTTTGGTGTTTTTTTGTTTCATGTGTTTGTGTTTTCATTTTCATGTGCTGCAAAGTGTTTTTGGTGTTTTTTTGTGTTTTTGGTTTGTGTTTTAGTTTTCATTTTTGCAAAGTGTTTTTGGTGTTTTTTTTTGTGTTTCATGTGTTTTGTTGTTTTCAGTTTTCATGTGCTGCAAAGTGTTTTTGGGTTTGTTTTTTGTTTTGTGTGTTTGTGTGTTTAGTTTTCATGTGTTTCAAATGTTTTGGGGTTTTTTTTTGTTCTGTGTTTTTGTTTTAGTTTTCATGGTGCAAATTTTTTTGGGTTTTTTGTGTTTTTGTGTTTCAGTTTTCATGTGCTGCAAAGGGTGTTTTTTTGGTGTTTTTTTGGTTTCATGTTGTTTGGGGTGTTTAGTTTTCAAAGTGCTGCAAAGTGTTTTTTTTTTGTGTGTTTTTTTTGTGTTTCATTGTTTTTTTTTTTTGGTTTTTGTTGTGAGTTTTCATGTGCTGCAAAATGTTTTTGGTGGGGTTTTTTGTGTTTGTGTGTTTAGTTTTCATGTGCTGCAAAGTATTTTTTGGGGTTTTTTTTGTTTTGTGCAAAGTTTTTTGTGTTTGTGTGTTTGAGTTTTCATGTGCTGCAAAGTGTTTTTGGTGTTCTTTGTGTTTGTGTGTTTGAGTTTTCATGTGTTGCAAAGTGTTTTCTGTGTGTTCCAGTTTTCATGTGCTGCAAAGTGTTTCTGGTGTTTTTTGTGTTTGTGTGTTTCAGTTTTCATGTGCTGCAAAGTGTTTTTGGTGTTTTTTGTGTTTGGGTGTTTCAGTTTTCATGTGCTGCAAAGTGTTTTTGGTGTTTTTTGTGTTTCATGTGTTTGTGTGTTTCAGTTTTCATGTGCTGCAAAGTGTTTTTGGTGTTTTTTGTGTTTTTTGTGTTTGTGTGTTTGAGTTTTCATGTGTTGCAAAGTGTTTTTGGTGTTTTTTGTGTTTGTGTGTTTGAGTTATCATGTGTTGCAAAGTGTTTTTGGTGTTTTTTTGTGTTTCATGTGTTTGTGTGTTTGAGTTTTCATGTGCTGCAAAGTGTTTTTGGTGTTTTTTGTGTTTGCGTGTTTGAGTTTTCATGTGCTGCAAAGTGTTTTTGGTGTTTTTTTTGTGTTTGTGTGTTTGAGTTTTCATGTGTTGCAAAGTGTTTTTGGTGTTTTTGGTGTTTTTTGTGTTTGTGTGTTTGAGTTTTCATGTGCTGCAAAGTGTTTTTGGTGTTTTTTGTGTTTGTGTGTTTGAGTTTTCATGTGCTGCAAAGTGTTTTTGGTGTTTTTTGTGTTTCATGCGTTTGTGTGTTTGAGTTTTCATGTGCTGCAATGTGTTTTTGGTGTTTTTTGTGTTTGTGTGTTTGAGTTTTCATGTGTTGCAAAGTGTTTTTGGTGTTTTTTGTGTTTCATGTGTTTGTGTGTTTCAGTTTTCATGTGCTGCAAAGTGTTTTTGGTGTTTTTTGTGTTTGTGTGTTTGAGTTTTCATGTGCTGCAAAGTGTTTTTGGTGTTTTTTTGTGTTTAAGGTGTTTGTGTGTTTGAGTTTTCATGTGCTGCAAAGTGTTTTTGGTGTTTTTTGTGTTTGTGTGTTTGAGTTTTCATGTGCTGCAAAGTGTTTTTGGTGTTTTTTGTGTTTGTGTGTTTGAGTTTTCATGTGTTGCAAAGTGTTTTTTGTGTTTGTGTGTTTCAGTTTTCATGTGCTGCAAAGTGTTTTTGGTGTTTTTTGTGTTTTTGGTGTTTGTGTGTTTGAGTTTTCATGTGCTGCAAAGTGTTTTTTGTGTTTTTTGTGTTTGTGTGTTTGTTTTAAAGTATTCATGTGCTGCAAAGTGTTTTTGGTGTTTTTTGTGTTTGTGTGTTTGAGTTTTCATGTGCTGCAAAGTGTTTTCGGTGTTTTTTGTGTTTCATGTGTTTGTGTGTTTCAGTTTTCATGTGCTGCAAGTGTTTTGGTGTTTTTTTGTGTTTCATGTGTTTGTGGTTTGAGTTTTCATGTCTGCAAAGTGTTTTTTGGTGTTTTTTGTGTTTGTGGTTTCGTTTCATGTGCTGCAAGTGTTATTGGTGTTTTTTTGTGTTTCATTGTTTGTGTGTTTTTAGTTTTCATGTGTTGCAAAGTGTTTTTTTGGTGTTTTTTTTGTTGTGTGTTCCAGTTTTCATTGCTGCAAAGTGTTTTTGGTTTTTTTTGTGTTTAGTTTCACTGGTTTTGACTGTTTTACCAGTTTTTTCCAGTTTCCAACGCGTTTTGACTGGGTTTTAAACCAGTGTTTAACCGTTTTGACTTTGTCTCAACCAGTTTCAACTGGTTTCAAAGAATTCAACCAGTATGACTATTCTTTACCATTTTTAACTGGTTCCAATCAGTTCTCACTGGGTTTTACCAGTTTTTAACAGGTGGGTTTACTGGGTTTTCAATCAGTTCTAACTGATTCTCACCAATTTTTACCAATTTGACCAGTTTTCACTGGTTTCAACTGGTTTTGACTGGTTCCAATCAGTTTCAAGTGGTTTTGACTGGTTCCAATCAGTTTCAACTGGTTTTGACTGGTTTCAACCCAACTGGTTTTGACTGGTTTCAACCAGTTTCAACTGGTTTTGACAGATTTCAACCAGTATGACTATTTTTCACCAGTTGCAACTGGTTCCATTCAGTTCTCACTGGTATCACCAGTTTCAACTGGTTTTGACTGGTTTCAACCAGTTTGACCATTTTTCACCAGTTTTAACTGAATCCAATCATTTCTCACCAGTTTTACCAGTTTGAATCAGTTTCGACTTATTTCAATCGGTTTGACCATTTTTCACCAGTTTCAACTGGTTTCAACAGATTTCAACCAGTTTGACCATTTTTTTCCAGTTTTAAAATGGGTCCAAACATTTCATCGGTTTCACTAGTTTCTCCAGTTTCAAAGGGTTTTTTACTGGTGTCAAACCTTTCAACTGGTTTTTGACTGGTTTTTCACAGTTTCAAATGATTTTGACTGGTTTTTAACCCGTTTCAACTGTTTTTTTACTGGTTACAATCAGCTTTAAATGGTTTTTACTGCTTTCAACCATTTTCAACCCCGTTCCAACCCCTTTTGACTAGTTTTGACTGGTTTCAACCAGTCTTAATCAATTTTTCTGTGTTTCAACTAGTTTTTTACCAGTTTTACCAGTTTCAACGT